>JAMYIC010000348.1:0-19244 GCA_024112705.1 Microcera coccophila | reverse complement strand
CAATATTTGTTATCCGCATGGGCTGTACCCATGGTGAAGTGGATACGATCGACCGAAGGTGACGGACCAAGATTTGTCCCTTCATTTAAAAACGAGCTTCTCATTCATGTGCCGAGAACACAAAGAGGTCAGTACTTTGGGGCTCGATGACAAGCGGGTCATGGTTCCAGAATTATTCCAAGCGCACGCTAAGCCGGGCAAGACAGCACCGGTAGGATGCCGATGAGGATCAAGCTATCCCCTCCACTTATGCGGCACGCCTGGCCAGGAGATTGACGATGCCATTGAGGAAGACCGCCTTGGCTTAGGAGATGTTTAGGATCCTCCCGTTCCCTCTCCTTCCCGGAACGTTCGACCATAGGAATCCCGAACGCTTGGCTCCCGCTTGGCTCCTTGGTGCTGTTCGTAGTGCCAAGCAGAGTCGCCGGCAATGGACGGTTGGGGGATTCTTGACACGTTCAATATCGCCATGGTCCCTACTACAAAGTCTTGGTGTCAGGTGTCAAGTTCCGGCACTAATGAGCCCGCACTCGCTGGTTGGAGGCTTTGATACGGGAGCCCTACCAGTAATCCCCAGATCCACGCCCACGCATCTCTCCCGTCTACAAGTCAGCGCTTGTTTTAAGATGGGGTAGTGATCCTGGCGCGGATCAGCGTAAGGTCTAGAGAACCGTCCCATTAACCTCAAACATGCGATAAATGTCGCTTGGCTCTTCCCAGCAGCAAACTCGCGCTAATTCACAAAATAAGCCCGACGCCTTCAATTTTACTTCGCTGTCTTCGCGGGTAGGCTAACCCTGGTTGCTCCGAAAATTGCGCAGGATGGATGTCCCCTACATGTATCGGCCGTCATGGTTCGGGGATGATATCGATCACCTTCGTTTGCCCAGCCCAATCCTTGTCTGCTCTTGATGTCAGGCCAAAGTCCCTGCAGCTTCCAGGTTCTTTGTCCAAATTAGACTTGACGGATGTCACAGAAATCCAGTCTTGTTCGAATTGGCTCAACTTGCTGACACGAATGTACAAAACCGGCGAGGGTCATGCCTGTTGGACAAGAAAGGGCACACGATCACTTATTAATTCCCCGACCCTCCATTTCTCTAGTGAACCATTACTTGTATCAGACTCTGTTTCTTAAACATCGAGCGGTCCTTGAGAAACCCCAAACCGCGAAGGTGGTCCTTGGGACTATTTCATCTTCTTCTTACTAACATCATAAACTACCCACGCCTTTATTGTCCACGACCTTCAAATGCCTTCACGGTGGAGAGCCGCGGCTGTGCCTGAACGGCCCAGCACCAGTGCAGGACCCGATAGCAAGCCGTCCCAAAATCCGACTTTTGATAAAAGGGTTTCAAGAGATGATCTTTCTCTTATCCTTAAGAGTTCGACCAGAGAGGGCGGACAGGCACAGCACGTCCCGGCACACAGCCATCTACCATCACCAGAGTTCAGTTCAAGAAGCGAATCGCTCGCTCCGACAACCATGGTCAGAAACACAACGCCCGAGTCATCGGCCGAGCAAGATACGGAAGCAGTCGGCATCGGAATGGCACTGGGAAGCCCAAGCCAAGCACCGAGCTACGCTCCGCAACCGTGGAAGCCATCAAGAGCAATGACCACGGGATACGAGATACCAGAACCAGATGAAGAACCGCAAACGAAGTTGAAGACCAAAAAATGGGGAATCTTTGGACGATCAAAGTCAAAGCGAGGACGACCAGAGAATCTCTCTAAGCGTTCGATGACGGATACTCTCACGTCTGTCTCCTCCAACGAAGCGTCACCGGGAGCGTCCCAGAAAGATGGAGGACAGACGGAGCAGGATACGAGGCGAGTGCCAAGGCATAAACCCATCGTCGTACGATCTCAGACCGAGCCCGTGATGGTTCATCAGTTGGAACCAAAGGAAACAAGACCGACCAAGGAGTTGAACCGTAAGTCGTCAACTAAGTCAAAACCGTGGAACCTGGGAAAGTCGACGCCCCCGGTTCCACCAGTGCCTCAGTTGAGCGGCCCAATGTTGAACATTGATATCCCGAGTATCACCATGGAAAGGTACAGCGTCATGTTCGGCAATGTCTTACAGCCACGACATCCACCCTCGCTTCTCGTCAGACGGCAAGCGACTTTGGATCGGTTGAAAACGACTGTCGACGAGATTCCCCAAGGGAATGGAGAGGAGTTTCCACGGGTGCGGAGGGCGACATCACCACACCCAAGAAACTCTCCCGCGTTCTTCCTGTTCCCGCCTGCTCAGGGACACGCTCCTCGACCATCTTCGCGGACACGGTCTAATACTTCACCTGCTACGCTGCATTCCCCTGCTAAATCAACTTTCGGCATAGAACCGGCGACGAGAGCAGAGCCGCTGAGGGTCAAGGTTGTTCAGGTCGGAGGCGGAAAGGCCCACCAGCGCAGCGTCAATGATCCTCTTCCCGAGCTGCCTTTTCAGCTTCAGACCCAGCCCCAGCTCGTTTCAAAATTCAACAAGCAACCGTACAGCATGCAAAACTCGCCATTTACACCAGACGATTCGGACCTGATGATGGAATCTCCACAGACGTCGGACGATGAATCTTTACGAATCCATATCAAAGAGAAACTCAAGCCGACTTTCGTGGAACCGACTTGGCAAATGATTTCCCCGCCGGCGCCGACGACCTATTCGAGCACCGTTGGGCCCAAGGAGCCAAAGTATTCGAGCACCGTCGTGCCCAAGGAGCCAACCCCCTCGTCAGCGTTGTCGTCTCCAGACCCGCCAACGTTGACCAAGGCCCCCGAAATTGACCCTGACCAAGCCTTGACGAATGCTGTTCAGATCTCTATTGCTCGGCAGATCAGTGTGTCACACCAGCAACGCAAGATGCTACAGCCGTTACAGCGCCAGCTGAGCCGCAGAAGAGGAGCCGAGGGCTCTGCAGCTGCTAGCCAGCTTGAGAGAATACCAGTTGGGCAGAACGAGTGGCTGTCTGAAACTAAGTCGTCTACACCTAGACTGATTCACCCGGACGAGTCGAGCTTGTCAGACCGGTCACCTATCAATCGCAACAGCTCGGTGGTGGTCCTCGAAGGACCATGATGGGAACTTTACCCGTCGATTCTTACGATCAGGTGGAGTAACTAACTTGTGGTGGCATATCCTTCAATGATACCCTGGCATGCTCACCGGTTGAGATGCATTTGTAGACTTACGTCCTCGACTGGACACATTCCCTTTGTTTTCGAAGATAGCAACGCGGCCTTGAAGGCGGAGATAAATGATACCAGAGGAGTCGTGGAGTAAGATAAAAAGCCAATGAGGAGAAAGAATGTGAATTTAGAAGGTTTCTTGCATGGATCAAATATCTACGTTATATGGCGTTCCCGCGTCATTATTGGCCATATCCCCTAACCATCGAATCACCTCGTGCCTCCATGTGACAAGCTGGCCCATCGAACCCTAGACACGCTTCGCCTCCAGTCACATGTCGTATGAACGATGGATCCACGATTGAAAGTAGTTACGCCAAGCGAATAGCCAAACCAATCTCGGTACCAACGTCCGTATATGCTAAAACTCAAGCCTCGTTCAACGCCAAACAGAATGACATCTACATCACAACACAGCACGAGTTCTGCTTCTTTGCTTGTTCTGCGTCATATGTTAGCCGTTAACCCCCACCAAAGTCACTCGGGGGTGCCTACGGTAGAACATCTTACTCTGAGCGCTCAAGCCGTCGCTCTTGGCTACTAAGTCGTCAATCTTCTCGCCTCGCTGTAGAACGCTCTCAATTGTCTTGTGGAGCACAATTTTGGTCTCATCAAGCTCCTTCTGGATCTTCAGGATGCTGTCGGCTTGCTGGGGGTCCTGGTACTTGGTGAGGTACTCGCGCAGCTGGGGCATGGTAATGGTTGGGTTGCCGGTAGCCCATGAAGAGCGCGGGTTGCTGGCCAGGAACTCATCGACGACCTTGCTGAGGAGCTGGTGAGCGACAAGGGCGGGGTACTGGTGGTCCGAGATGATGATGCCGCAGACACCTTCAGTGCGACCGTATGCGTGGAAAGTGTAGTCTGCGGAACGCGGGTAAGTCTTTGGAGTCCGGAGCTCTGTTGAGGATAGCTGCTGCATACCTTGCTCTTCGACATCTTGTCGCTGGCCTGCTCGCGTGCGCTCGGCGACGGTCTTTGCGAACAGGGTCATGAACTCGCCATAGCTGCGGGCCGTAGTGTCAGAAGAAGACGGAGTGGACGGAGCGGACGGAGTGGACGCAAGGACGGGACGTACTTGTTGCGGGTAAATCGCGAGTACGAGCTGAGTTCCTTCTCGGCGGTAATCTCGTATGCGGGCTTCTCCTCGTTGCGAATAATCTATCCCATGTCTTAGCATCCCATCTCCGTACATCTAGCGGTCTCGGCGTCGGTAGGTCGGTGAGGGACATGAGACAAACATACGCCGATGTAGTGCAGCTTCATGGTGACGATATCTTGGGCTTGGGGGTGGTCGGGGGAAAATATCGAGGATGGGTCGCGATTCTGTGCTGAAAGAAAAGATAGATATCGAGACCGGATTCAGAGAAGGTTCAAAGTGCAAGAGCCAATTGAGTCCTAGGAGGTTCAAACGTCACATGTTCCATGATGGCGATCAGGCTGCCGGATTTCAGGCACTAAACCCGCCATGGCGGCGGCGGAGGATACTGCGGAGTTCGGGTTCCAGTGGATGGCTGGTGGTCTTGGTGTAACTCTAGGGCGCTATGCCGGCGCACAACGCCTCGACGATCTTTGCGCTAGGACATGTCAGAAATCTGGGATGGTCATTTCCTTCCAGCCAAAGCCTATGTTGTTCTTTTCTTCCGAAATACAGTTCAAAGAGAAAGAAAAACAGGGCGCATATTGGCCAGCTGATCTACCACCGAAATGGCTTCCAGTGAGCTCAGTGCTGCTGAAGCACAGTGGAGGGACCAGTTCGCGGCAATGAGAGCTGCCCTGGCCGACCTCAAGATCGCTCAACCTACCCAGACCGAGGACGAGCTCACGGATGCTGATTTCGAAGGTTATTTCTCTGGGAACAGTGGCCAGGACGTTTGGGATTTCATCTCGGAGGACGACGAGGACGCCTTTAGCAGCGATTTTATCGAGGCAGACGGCGTTGACATCGCACCGTTAGTGGCGCCATACGGAGCAGAATGGTTTGCCAGCAAGTGTTCAGCGATTGCGGCCACGAACGGATTGTCTGCAGATGTCATGCAGACTCAGATCATGGGCATCCTGGCTTCTGGTCAGTCCGATGATGCGGTCCAGGCTCTCTTGATGGACTTGGTTGGACTTGACGATCTCGATTTCATCATCGATGTGCTCGGACACAAGGACGATATCATTGCTGCTGTCAACGCTCAACACCAACAAGAACAGACTGGACGGCGACTTTTGACAAAGTCACAGAGAGAGGAAGTTTTGCGTCGACAGGACCGAGAGCACAAATCCGCAACCCTCGCGGCGGCTTCAGTTAAGGAACCTCAATACCCTCACGTCTATAAAGCTTACAGCGCCGGAAATACTCTCAGCATCGTCGGAAAGAAGTATGCCTTGCCGGTGGGCAGCGAGCGGAAACAGTTTGATAAGTACGAAGAGCACTTCATTCCTGCTGGTCGAAAAGGAACCCTCGGTCCCGGTCAGAGGTTGATCAAAATTTCGGAGCTTGATGGACTTTGTCGAGGTACGTTCAAGGGGTACAAGACTCTGAACAGAATGCAGAGTCTTGTGTATCCCGTTGCGCACAAGACGAGCGAGAATATGCTCATATGTGCGCCTACTGGTGCTGTAAGTCACAAGCATTCCTGATCTGGAACAGCTTGTTAATCGCAAGTAGGGTAAAACTGACGCCGCCATGCTCACTATCCTCCACACCATTGGCCAAAATATCGAACCTTCTCCCTTTGAGAATCCTGACGCTACTGAGTTTGCCGTCAATACCGATGACTTCAAGATTGTCTACGTTGCGCCCATGAAAGCTCTGGCGGCTGAAGTCACCGAGAAGCTGGGCAGGCGGCTTGCCTGGCTCGGTATCAAGTGTCGAGAGTATACTGGGGATATGCAGCTCACCAAATCCGAGATTGTTCAGACTCAAATCATCGTCACTACACCCGAGAAGTGGGATGTGGTTACGCGGAAGGGAACTGGAGACACGGAACTCGTCCAGAAGGTCCGCCTTCTCATCATCGACGAAGTTCACATGCTTCATGACGAGCGAGGTGCTGTGCTCGAATCACTTGTCGCCCGAACAGAGCGACAGGTTGAAAGCACTCAGTCGTTGATCCGAATCGTCGGCCTTAGTGCAACGCTGCCTAACTATGTCGATGTTGCAGACTTCTTGAGGGTCAACAAGTATGCTGGACTTTTCTACTTCGACGCTTCATTTCGACCTGTTCCTCTGGAACAGCATTTCATCGGCGTGAAAGGAAAGGCGGGTAGCAAGCAATCCAGAGACAACCTTGATACGGTTGCTTTTGACAAGGTTAAAGAGATGCTTGAATGTGACCATCAGGTCATGGTTTTCGTTCACTCACGAAGAGATACAATGCTTACCGCTCGGATGTTGCATGAGAAGGCCATTGATCAGATGTGCGCCGACTTATTTGATCCGACATGCCATCCTGGGTATGACCAGGCCGTCCGAGACATGAAGTCTTCAAGATCAAAGGACATTCGTGAGCTACTATCAAAGGGAATAGGGATTCATCATGCCGGTATGGCCAGAGCCGACAGAAACCTGATGGAAAGGCTTTTCGGAGAAGGAGTTCTCAAGGTTCTTTGCTGTACGGCCACCCTCGCTTGGGGTGTCAACTTGCCCGCTGCCGCGGTTGTCATCAAGGGAACTCAAGTCTATAGCGCTCAGGAAGGTAAATTCGTGGATCTAGGTATTCTTGATGTACTGCAGATCTTTGGTCGCGCCGGTCGTCCTCAGTTTGAGGACACGGGTATCGGCATGATTTGTACTACTCACGACAAGCTTACACACTATTTGACGGCGATTACGGAGCAGCAACCGATTGAATCCAAGTTTTCTACGAAGCTTGTCGATAACCTGAACGCTGAAATCGCATTGGGAACAGTCACTTCAATCCCCGATGCCGTGCAGTGGATTGGCTACTCGTATCTCTTCGTTCGCATGCAGAGAAGCCCAATGACTTACGGCATTGAGTGGGCAGAGATCCGTGATGATCCAACTCTTGTTCAGAGACGCCGGAAACTAGCCATACAAGCCGCAAGGACCCTTCAGCAATGCCAAATGATCATCTTCAACGAGAATACTGAGGAGCTGCGCAGCAAAGACATCGGTCGAATTGCGAGCCAATACTACATCCTCCACACCAGCATTCAAGTGTTCAACGCTATGATGCGATCACAAGCCACGGAAGCCGACATCCTGAAGATGATCGCTATGAGTGGGGAATTCGATAACATTCAATCCAGAGACTCTGAAGAGAAAGAGTTGACACACCTGAGGAAGGAAATTATTCCTTGTGACGTGGATGGTGGTATCGATACTCCCCAAGCGAAGACAAATATCCTGCTTCAGTCATACATCTCTCGAACCCAACCAGATGATTTTGCACTTACAAATGACATGAACTATGTCGCGCAGCAGTCTGGCCGTATTTGCCGAGCTTTGTTCATGCTTGCCCTGAACCGAAGATGGGGGCATCAATGCCTTGTTCTCCTTACGCTGGCGAAGTCAATTGAGAAACGCATTTGGCCGTTCCAACATCCACTCCATCAGTTCGACCTCAACAAGTCGGTTCTTAACCAGCTCGATGCCAAGGAGCATCTCACGGTTGAAGCCATGAAGGAGATGGAACCAGCGGAAATTGGGGCTTTGGTGCACAACCACGGCGCTGGCAAAAACATCACCAAGATTCTCAACACCTTTCCCACAGTCCACGTTGAGGCTGAGATTGCCCCCCTGAACCGCGACGTTCTGCGAATCAAGCTGCATATCATTCCCGACTTCAAGTGGCATGACCATGTTCATGGGACTTCGGAGTCATTTTATATCTGGGTTGAGAATTCAGAAACTTCACAAATCTACCACCATGAGTTCTTCATCCTGAACAGGAGAAAGCTTCATGATGACCATGAGCTTAACTTCACCATTCCACTCTCAGATCCACTGCCTAAGCAGATCTACGTTCGTGCGGTGTCTGACAGATGGCTCGGAGCAGAGACCGTAACTCCAGTCTCCTTTCAGCATCTTATTCGTCCGGACACCGAGAGTGTGTACACAGAGTTATTGAATCTTCAACCGCTTCCCATCTCAGCCCTAAAGAACCCGGGGCTGGAGGCAATTTACGCCGAGCGATTCCAGTACTTCAACCCTATGCAGACTCAAATCTTCCATACCCTTTACCACACTCCAGCAAACGTACTGCTAGGCTCCCCTACCGGAAGTGGCAAGACCGTTGCCGCTGAGTTGGCCATGTGGTGGGCTTTCCGTGAGAGACCGAAGTCCAAGGTTGTATACATTGCACCCATGAAAGCTCTAGTAAGGGAACGAGTTAAGGACTGGGGCGCTCGACTAGCACGTCCCTTGGGCCTCAAGTTGGTTGAGCTAACGGGTGACAATACTCCTGACACCCGGACTATCCAGGATGCCGATGTTATCATCACTACTCCGGAGAAGTGGGATGGTATCTCTCGTTCATGGCAGACCAGGGGATATGTGCGACAAGTAAGTTTGGTGATCATCGACGAGATTCATCTTTTGGCAGGCGACCGAGGCCCGATTCTGGAAATCATCGTGTCTCGTATGAACTACATTGCGTCTTCAACGAAGAACGCCGTGCGCTTACTTGGCATGTCTACTGCCTGTGCGAACGCAACCGACTTGGGCAACTGGCTTGGTGTTAAGGAGGGCCTGTTCAACTTTAAACACTCGGTTCGCCCAGTCCCGTTAGAACTGTTCATCGACGGCTTCCCAGAGGTCCGGGGCTTCTGCCCCCTCATGCAGTCTATGAACCGTCCGACCTTTCTCGCTGTCAAGAATCACAGTCCAGATAAGCCTGTCATTGTCTTTGTGCCATCTCGAAGACAGACGCGACTAACCGCAAAGGATCTCATCAACTTCTGTGGTATGGAGGATAACCCTCGTCGGTTCTTGCACATGGATGAGGACGATTTACAACTTAACCTTGCCAGGGTCAAGGACGATGCGCTCAAAGAGGCCATCAACTTTGGTATCGGTCTTCATCATGCTGGTCTCGTTGAGTCAGACCGACAGCTCGCCGAGGAGCTGTTTCTCAACAACAAGATCCAAATCCTTGTCGCTACTAGTACTCTGGCTTGGGGCGTCAATCTTCCCGCACACTTGGTCGTTGTTAAAGGAACGCAATTTTACGATGCCAAGATTGAGGCCTACAAGGACATGGATCTGACAGACGTACTCCAGATGCTCGGCCGTGCCGGACGACCACAGTTTGATAACTCCGGTGTTGCCCGTATCTTTACGCAGGATTCAAAAAAGGACTTTTACAAGCACTTTCTCCACACGGGGTTTCCCGTCGAATCTTCACTTCATACCGTACTAGATAACCATCTTTGCGCTGAGGTTTCTGCAGAAACTATCATCACAAAACAAGATGCCCTGGATTACCTTACATGGACCTTCTTCTTCCGTCGCTTACACAAGAACCCTTCGTACTACGGCCTTGAAATTTCCGCCGAGGAACACAGCACCATAGCTGCACAACAGCTCGCAAACGAATACATGATCGAGATGGTCAATAATTCACTCAACGAACTCGCCGAGTCTAAGTGTGTCGATGTTTTCCCCAACGGCGACGTCGATCCTACCCCATTAGGCAAGATCATGAGTTATTACTACCTCTCGCACAAGACCATCCGACACCTCGTCCGCCACGCCAAGCCGCAGGGCACGTTCCTCAACGTTCTTTCGTGGATGTCGCGTGCTACCGAGTACGACGAGCTCCCCGTCCGTCACAATGAGGATCTCATCAATGACGCCTTGTCGAATAATCTGCCTTTCCCGGGTCACGCTTTCGGTCTGCCCATGTGGGATCCTCATGTCAAGGCGTTCTTGCTGCTCCAGGCACATATGTCACGTATCGACCTCCCCATCACGGATTACGTTGGCGATCAGACCAGTGTGTTAGACCAGGCTATTCGTATCATCCAGGCTTCTATTGATGTACTCACTGAGCTGGGCTACTTGTCCAGTTGCTTGCAAATGATCTCCCTGCTCCAATGTATCAAATCGGCACGCTGGCCGAACGACCCGCCAGTCTCCATCCTCCCCAGCGTTCACGTCGCAAACACCAAGGATAACGACATCCCTCTTACCAACATCGCCGCCTTGTCCAATCCCCAAATCAACCAGCTTGCCAAGAAGTTGTCTGTACCAAGCAGCCAGACCTTGCGGTTTGCGCGCGCAATTTCAACGCTACCCAACATCTCAATTTCCGTCGGCGACACTACAGCCCTCTCCCTCTCGGTATCACTCAAGCGCATCAACCCCCTTGTCGAGCGCGAAGCCCGCATTTACGCTCCCAAGTTCCCCAAGCCACAGACGGAGGGCTGGTTTGTCATGGTCGCCGACGTAGCTCGCGACGAAGTCATTGCGGTGAAGCGAGTTGGTTGGTCTGCCCAACAGGGCAAGAAGCTACAGCCGGGTACCAAGCCCACGGCAAAGACGATTATCAAGCTCCCTGAAGCGGAGAGCAGACAAGCACGCAAGTTAGATGTCCTCGTCGTGAGTGATGGATACATAGGTCTCGAGCACCGGGTCCAGGGAGTGGACATCCCTGCGCCGCCTACCGTTGACGATGCTGTAGCTAAGAAGAATGCGTCGGGATCAAAATGACTCGGTCCATGAGAATCTTGCCCTTTGAAGAGAAGATGTTATCTCGCGGTGCTAAATAGTAGCGATCAAAAGACATGCAGGACCTGGTGACAAAGAAGAAAAACCAAAAGATACAGCAGGCAATAGATACCATCTCGTGAGAGAAGATCGCCTGCAACAAACTATACCCCTGAGAAATGCCGTGAATGGAAGTTTCGCCCCCTTCTCGTAACCATAACCGTGTATCCTAAAACTCCTGTACGAAGGAATCCTACTGCGTCGTCATGCTATGAGGAATCGGACAGATCTGATTGAGAAAGAAACCCAAAGAAGATGAGGACGAAAGAAAAAAAAAACAGGACCGCTAGGGTATCACACAGCCGTGAGCTCGCCCATCTACTCCGTTCGTCCAGTAGCACGAAGTCCTCCAAGAAAAGTCGGAAATCATAACTTAGGAATGTATCGCGAATCGCCTTAACAGCACTTTCGTCGCGCCTTGTGTTCCTCGTTGTGCTGCTGCTGTACTTGTTCGCGTGTGCCCGCCTGGTCGACTGTTACAGCAGGGGAAAAGCCCGGAGAGAATAGCCAGCTCCTCCTATCGCGTCCTACCCGGAAACTGCCCCTGCCGTTCAACCCGTCAAAGTAACCACCATCCATACCTGTCTCATAACCCGGGGTGCCAGGTGTTGCCGTCGCCATTAGGAGAGCCTGTTGCATCTTCCTGTTCTGCTCGACCAGTTTCCTCGTCACGACCCGAAATACTTCTTCTACGCCCTCGCCACTCTCAGCACTGATTTCGTGACAGGCATCCCATCCGACTTCCTGAGCCCAAAACCCAGAACTTCGCTTTGAGCTAGGACTTCGTGGTTCGACGATCGGCATAGAGAGTAGCGAAGGACCGTTGAAAGGAGTGGCAGTCGGAGGCGGGGTGCTGCCCATGCCGGGGGCGAGGTTCTCGGCAACGTAAGCGATACAGCGCTCGAAAGGGACTTGTCGGGCCGAGGGATCGCGAGCGACAATGTCGGCCTTGGTGCCAACTACGTGAAGCACAACGTCATGGGGCAAGTTCCGGCGAAGTTCGGTCAGCCAAACACCCATGTCAGCGAAAGACTGGGCATCGGTGATGCTATAGCAAAGAATGCAGGCATTGGCACCTCGATAATACAAGCGAGATATAGAGCGAAAGCGTTCTTGACCAGCTGCGAGCTTGTTAGTCGAACCAACATCTGCCGACAGAGGTCCAAATGAGGGCGCAAAACGAACCTGTATCCCAAATCTGCAGGCGCACAGTAGTATCAGTATCGGAGTCGACAACGCGCTTGGTGAGGAAGCTGGCGCCAACGGTGGATGTGATCTGGGCTGGGTTGAAGGCGCCTTTGCAATAGCGCATGACGAGAGAGGTTTTGCCCACGCCCTGAGCGCCGAGGACGACGATCTTTGCTTCGAGCGAAGACATGACGGCCCCAGGGGAGGGGGGTGAAGGGGGGAGGAAGTCAGGAGGAGGGACTAAATACGACGAAGAGGAACAAGAACAGGATGAGAAGCGGAGAGACAACCCTCGTCAAGGATGCGAAAGGAGGTAAGTCGGAAAATGAGGCGCAAGCAGAAGGACGATGCTCCGGAGGGGTGGTGGAAGGTTCGTTTCAGGAACTTATCGCATGGTCAAGGGCTCAAGGCTGAGGTGAGGGAGTGTTCGACGAGGTATGGAGGCGTCGAGGGCGTAGCGGCAGTAATCTCATGGTTAGACGACAGTTTGAGCCTCGCACAAAGCCATTGAATTGATCATGAGAGGACTCTGTTTACTGATTTGGTTTCCTTCTCGAATGTGAAGAAGAAGAGATTCTAGTTGTGCAAGAGTAACACAACGAAATGAGTTTGATTATGCGGGAGAGCATGGAGCTGATAAGGCGTTAGAGCGTTAGGACGCCATGGTGGGGGACCAGGCCGCTGGGGAAATACTGAGACAGAGCCGTTTTGCGGGGAGTCTGCAGCGGCTTTCAGGCCTGTGACCCCGCTGAAACAGTGTCGCCAAGACGTGCCGGAGGGCGCTAGAGGGTGCTGTGAGTCGTCTCGTCTCTAGGGGCAGTTGATTGCCTCACGTGGGTGCTCGCATGTGCCACGGGTTTGAGCCAGTGAGAAGCAACGTAGGCCGCTGGCGACGTCATTGCGGGACATGGCGTGCTGCACACGGTTCAACTTCTGCCTCGACTTCGGACTTCGGAGAGATTGGGTGCCTGGTGAGATGGGCTCCAGCTACCAAGAGCACACACGCCGCTGTCTCCTCCAGATTCTGGAAGCCTTTCGTTTCTGCGAGCGGAGGCCGACAAGGGGACAGCCCCTGAGGCACTGCCGACGCACCTAGGCGGCGAACGGCCCTGAGATGAACCGGATCTGCCATGCGTGCATACATCCATGCATCCATGCTGTGCAACACACACGCCGTCCGCTGTCAGGGCTCTCTGTCAGCGAGTGCCGGTAGCCTATCACCGGACACCTTGCAATCTTGGCGACTCGATCAATTATTCGGGCGGGCCGACCAAGTCTAACGGTTGCAAACCCTAGAGGCAAACATCTCGATCTCGCCGGCTGATGTCCGTTGTTTGCGTCTAGTCCGAAACACGGGGTATTGGACTGCCTCCTCACTCGCTGCGAATTTGCACCTGACAGTGTACGAAACATTGTCAAGTGAGTCGAGCATCGAGATCTTCAAGAGCTCGTCGGCTCGAACGAGATGGGAAGCGACAAAAGGAAAGGTTCCATCCTGATTATCATAAGGTCAAGGTAAGCTTTCTTGGCTCTCAATCTCGTTCGAGTTACCCCAACGTCCAAAGACGTTGCTCCAGTCCCGAAACCGCGGAACCAATCAGCGATGTTTCAGCGGCCAAAACAGTTCTCGTAATTATAAAACAGAAGCAAAAAGGTAATCGGATGGCATGTGGAAACATTGCTCCCGGCAGGGCTTGAACCTGCGACCTTCGCATCACCAAAACTACTAGGGAAATAGTATTAGTACGAAGCTCTAACCAACTGAGCTACGGAAGCCGTCCGACTGAGTCATTGAAGAGACGACTCGACGAAGGGGACCGTGGAGGAACCCATCTAAAAGTGCGAGGGATATACGAACGACGATGAGATGAGACGATCCAGAAGCCGTGGCTCTCGGGCCGAGCTGGATGTACGAAGCTGCTCAAAGGACACCCAACCAGCCAAATTTAGAAGAAAGGTTATAAACCCTAAGCTTCTGAAACAGTCCTTTGTTCCCAATGAGTGGCAAAAAGCGTGCAAGCCCAAAGGGGATGTCATGTTTCAGCCCTCCAGGGTCTTGGAGCTTAAACTCAACGACTGGCATTTCGTAGCCGCCCGTCGAGACGGCCCCACACGGCGCCGTTGTCCAGGCGCGGAACCGGTTTCGGATGCCAAAATAAACCGACCATGACGCAACCGCCGATGCTAAAGTCCCCAATCCTGAGTCAGTCATTGGTGACACGACAACTAGTCCCTTGCAGGTGCCTTGTTCAAGCGTCTTTGCTAGGGCCATGATTTGCGGTCGCTAGAACAAAGCCACCCATTTTCGGCGCCTTTTCAATTTCCTGAGCGGCAGCCCGTGGCCAAGGATTCCGGTGTATCAATGCATTCCGCCGCCAGGACCAGTTGCATCATGACTGAAGTCGGCCTATTTAGGGGCTCGCCCGTCCTTTCAGGACCCAAGACTGGTCTGCTGTGATACGGTCAGATCCGACTTCGCCCAATATTGCCCGACAGCCTAAACACCGCCAGCATGTTGTCCAGGATCTTCGTGTTGATACCGCTGATACTATCTCTTGTGGCCTTCGTCTTGACGATACTGGCCCTCTTCGCCGGTCACAAGGATGGCTTCATGGAGGATTATGCCATTGCAAGGGTAAGGCTATGTTCGAGGCGCTTTGAGACCAAAGTCGGCTGACGGTTTGCCAGTTGAACACTTCAATGCTGGGCCACAACATGCTCGATATCAACAGCACTGCTTCCACCAAAGACGACGGCAGTTTCTGGGGCAAAGTCAAGGACAAATGGAATGAGGTCAAGAACGATATCGAAAAAGAACTCAACCACCTCACCGGCGATATCGCCGACGAACTCGCTGATACCATTGGCATCTCCCAGTGGTACTCGATCCACGTCATGGACGCTTGCGAGGGCCGCTATATGCCCAACGCAACATCGCCAGGCGCCGGGTTGAACATCACAAACTGCACCGACTCCAAGCCAGGCAGTACGTTATCTTGTTGAACCCACGTGGGCCTGCACTAACGCGTTGTAGACCGGTTCAATTTGACCAAGCTCCTCGACCATGAGCTTCAGATAGGGCCTTTCGACCTCAACACCGCCGACCTCAAATTGCCCGATGACGTCCAGAAAAGCGTCGACCTCATCAACGGTGCCCTCCTCGGGCTCTTCGTCCTATATGTCCTGGGCGTCGGGTTTTCCGGGCTCGCCATGTTGGGTTGCGTCGCCGGCTTGTTCGTCGCTCACAGGTCAAGCGTGGGGCTGGTCAACCTATTGCTCGCAGGTCTTGCTGCGCTGGCCATCACCATCGGCAGTATCCTCGCGACGATTGTCGCCAAGAAGGGCGTAGATAAAATCAACGACCTCGAAGATGATGTTGGTATTTCCGCAGACTTGGGGGGCAAGTTTCTTGCCATCACTTGGGCGGCAGCTGCCGTGATGATTGCGGCGGCCGTGTACTGGTTGGTGCACCTCTGTTTGATGAGGCGGGAGAAGAAGAAGCATTGGAAACCTCGCAAGGGAAGCTACTAAGGGCCTTTTGCTGGAAGGCCTTGATGGAGAAAGAGTACGAGAAGAATGAATGACCACACGACGATGAGATACAGACATGATACCACAATAGCAACGTTCTGGGTTTGGGAACAACTGGGGTTATTTAGATTCGGGATCAAGGGAGGTGATGACGAGAGCGATACCAATTTCGTTGTGTCTACGAACATGATTATTTAATTTCCTCCATAGCGGAGATAGCGGAACTGTCTTATTTGAACCATGAACATCCCACTACTACCAGAGTCTTGTTGGGTGTTCTAGAACTCGCGTGTCCCCACACTAACAAGATTCAGCTCGCGATAGTGCCGTCTCACAGCCAGGAATCGCGACCGTTACGTCGTCATAGCACTGCACCTTCCCTTCTGCAAGCCAACCGTTGCTAGTGCCACAGCAGCGTTGCCTAAATCAATCCCAGCTGCCAAACGTGGTGCATCCAACTTGCTTGTTTTTATTAACGTCTGAAGAGTCGCGCCTTTTCCTCCTCGTACACCCAAAATCTCTCTGGACTCGAACACTTCCATCACCATTCCACCACCACAATTCAGATACACAGATACGCGTGAATCACTCAATCATGCCTTCCGGAAATGGCGACGTCGAAAATCACGCCGGCGAGAGGGAGTCGCTCCTAAACAGAGGTCAACGTGAGGCGAAGCGTTTTGGGGAGGGATTCATCGACTTTGCCTTCCAGGGCAATGTCTTGCAAATTGCCTTTGGTTTGATGCGCGTGTGAGATCTCGTCGAGCGCTCCAGGACCGCTAACCGGCGTGTAGTATTGCGGCGACCTTCACGGACCTGGTCAAGAACTTCGTGAACAACATTCTCATGCCGCCACTCTCTGCCCTTCTACCCATCAGCAAGAACATGGATGAGAAGTTTGCCATCCTCAAAGGGGGGGCCACCTTCAACGCGTCCACGAAGTACAATACTACTCAGCAGGCGCGGGATGATGGAGCTATCGTTATGGCCTACGGGTGAGACCGGCCTCCAACTCAGTGGCACATCTCATACAGACGCTAAAGTTTCCAGGTCGTTCGTCAATCAGCTTGTGGCCTTCCTCATGGTGGGTATTGCCCTCTACGGCCTTGCACTATTTTACCAAGCCGTTTCGCATGACCCCATCATCAAGCACACTGTCAAGTGCACGTATTGTAGGACACGCATCAACTCAAAGGTATGGGAAGGTCTCCTTGATGGAGCCTGGTGTTAACCTGTCCTAGTGCAAACGTTGCCCCAGCTGCACTAGCTGGCACGACGGGCGAGAGGAAAGCAACCGACAATAGAGACGCAGAGTTCATCTCTCGGCGCTGGGCTCAGGTCGACATCATTCAGATTTGTTCGCACCTCTATGGGTCAGGCTGGGATGAGTCACAGATGAGCATGAATTGGCATTGGGGACGATGGCGTGGGGCAGGACTGCCCTGAGTTGGTTTGTCATGTTTTTCTACTAGCTTCGTTGACATGGCTTATGTACTCGATATTTGTTACGGCTTGTTTGATAGCTTTTGTCCCAGCTCTTAGCTACCATCCCGGAAACGCCTCTCGAGCATCGGCCTCTAGTATATCGAGTACAACCCACCTATGCGAACGTGCAGTACCCAGATTCCTCATATTCCAGCCAGTAGGGCATAAGGGTGGACTGAGTTTTGTTTGGGACGTCGATTGCAGCAGCGGGGCGCGGGTACGCATTAAACCTTCGCGGGCTATGCAAGGACAGAGGTGGCGGTTCCCGTCGAACAGGCCATAGGTGTACAACGAGGATGCTATAGATGTAGAACAACAGGACCCCGCCGAGAACAGGATGCGCTAGGCTGAAGTCCATGGCAAGAGAGCTAAGCCGGGTATATGTGTATATTCGGATGTACAGTTCAGCTGCAAGTGTAGCTGCAGGGCAGAAGACCACAGAGGAAGCGGCTAGACTCCTACCTTATAAGCAAGTCCTGTACAACGTCAGACGGATAAATCACCCTCAATCACCCTCAGATTCACTCCATGTGCGATGTCTGCAACGTGAATAATCACGTCGGGTCAGGGCTTTGTATCAAACAGCAGCGCCGTGAATTTAGCATGGGTATTTTTTTTCTAACTTGCACGAACTCGGAGATTCTTCTACCAAAGTCAGCACTCTAAACTCCACAGGGCTCAGTCTCTCAGAGCATGAAAATTCCTCCGACCAAAGCTGCAACGCCAGTAAGCAAAACGTTGCGTGTAAGCGCCGGTTGAGCAGCGTTGCCGGTCTTTGTAGCCACCGGGGTAGTGGAGGCGGCCCCAGAACTTGTTACGGTGCTGCTAGAGCCAGATGCTGAAGGAGTTGTGGTGATGATCACGCTCTTTGTGGCGTGCGTCAGAGTGGGAATTCCCGAAAAAGGGTCAGACTGCGTGGTTGAAGTAACTTTTGCAGTCCGGCCCCGTGAGGAGCCGGTGGAGGTGGCGTCGAGCTTGTCGGCTCCGGCCGTGATGGTTACCGGGTAATAAAGACCAGAGAGGCCGTCAGTCGAGAGGGCAGACTTTTGGCTCGTCGTGCCATCTTTGTCGTGGTACGTGAGCTCTGCCGTGCAAGAGAGTCCGTCTCGCTTGGGATACAACTTGCAGTTGATATCTTGCTCACTGTTGCTCATGTTAGCCGCCGGACGGCTATGATAAAACCCGGAATCGTTGACTCACACCCAGTCTGTCACAGAGTCTGATTGGGTGTACGACATGACAAAAGTACTCGGCCCTTGGGTGATGAACACGCCGGTAGCACATGCCCAAGACGCGTCAAGGGGGTCTGGACAATTAATACGAAAGGTGGTTGCGCTTGCGTCGACATTCACGACCGAGCCAGAAAGGTTGGTTGCATCGGGGAAGGGCACAATGCAATCGACAGTTGGGGACGCCATCCTGCTGTTTCTTGCAGTTCAAGTGGGAGACGGATTTGGGAACTGATGAGTGAACGAGGTAACACGTAGAGCGAGAGACTTCAGGTCAACGAAGCTTTTTGCCGCCAGGGCGAAGGATACTACCCTTTTGTAGAAATTGGAATATTGCACAGAGCTCATGGTGGGCTGTCGTCGTCGCCGTGGAGTCTTTGCAAATACGGCGCAGCAGCCTTCGGCATGGATCCAGATCTCGGTAGGAAATAGAAGGGTTGAACAGTGAGCGTCTCTGATTGGACAGGCTCGGTGAGTAAGATTCACGATGGGGACAGGTAGGGATAGGCCTCGAGTCGTTAGCAGTCAAATGGTCATGGTCAGGAAATGATGGTGTTGCAATGACAGGCTAAAAGGGGAAATGACCGAGGTCGAGCGTCTTGGCGTTGACGTCGGGGCCATCAGCCTGGCTAGTACAGCCCACAGGGATAACAAATGTTAGATTCTATAGCTTTCTATTATAACTCGCTACAGTAGAATAAGGAGATAGATCCTTAGTTATCTAACACTAGAAAAGAAGTATTTCGATTATCAGATTAATAGTTATAAAGTAAGTCTATATACTTTAACTATAACTAGTATTTAGCTTAAAGACAAGTAGTACAACCTTACACTGATCTACGGGGCTTGTACATGAGCTAACATTTGTTATCCCTGTAGGCTGTAGATTAATCGTGAGG
>JAMYIC010000347.1:0-10000 GCA_024112705.1 Microcera coccophila | reverse complement strand
CAAAGACAAGAGGGGGAGGGGGGGGGGGGGGTTATGGGGGGGTTTTATCATACCAGGAAGTCGTAATTGCGATTGCTCGACATTTTGGCGGAGCGAACAGCGACGGTGACGGCGACGACGGCGACGACGATGACAACGAGTAGGATATTAGAATAGGGCGTGGTTCGTTTAGGTTGGAGGGGAAGCGTGAACGAGGAGCTCGGTCGCAAGAGAGATGGACAAGGACAGCCGACGGAGGAGGGATGATGCGGTTTGCGAAGATGACCTTACTAGGGAGCCTGATTTCCTGATCCAAGGGTCAAGGTTGGATTGGCGAGAGCAGCTGGACTGGGAGAGCCGGGGTTAGGCTGGCGGCGTGGACGCTTCAGCGTGAGACAGCGAGCTAGCGGTTAGTGGTAGTGGTACCAAGTATTCGTATCCGTACGAGGAGGGAGGGGCTCTTTGCGATACTAGGAGTCTCGAGAGTTTGCAAGAAACTTGAGAAAATAGGGTGTAGAAAGACGGGGGGGCGGGGGCTTTGGGAATCAAAGAACGGAGCAAGCCAGATTGTCAACGAGAAAGATGGCAAATCTACTTAGCGGAGAAATGCAGTTTGAGAGAAAGTTGCCGTACCTCCCGTCAGATATTCTCGGCGGCAAAGGTAGACCTGGGCAGACAGTTTTATCAGCCAGTTCCAGTTACAGTAAGATGGAGGGACTAGAGTCGACCCTGAGATGCTGTGGCGAGACGCTCCACTGAAGTACAGCGCTGAACCGTCGTCGTTAGGGAGGCTCAGCTTCCAACGTCATCGCGGGCAACACCCAACGATAGGCGGAACTCGCTTAGGTACCAGGTACCTTAGGTAAGGCGTCTGTCCCCTTTCCGACCGCTATCACGAGACCGACTCGACCCCGAGGCCACCTTGGCAAACTCGCTAAGCCACGTCTTGATTCACTTTGTGGATTGTCTCACTATCCGTGTGTCCATCAAACGGTCTGTTTAAACTAGTGTTTGCGTGTGTGTGCGTGCGTGTGTGTGTGTGTGTTTGTGTGTGTGTGTGTGTGTCTTTACTTCTGGAAGCATCGTCTTCGTCTTCTATCTCCGACTGCTCATTCGAGTTTCATCGTTAGTTTCCCGCATGACAAACTGCCTTACCTAAGTAGGTACGTAGATTCAGGTGTTTTCTCGTAGGTATGTAAACCTGGATGGTCATCTCACCTCATATCATGTAGCATAGCACAGTCAAGCATCATGGCAAGGGGCATGAATTGCCGTAGGTGCACTCTTATTATCGTGCTGCAGCCTACAGCTAATGTAAAGTGTGAACGAGACGTACCACAAGTCTTGCCCAAATCCAAGCCAACTCATCGTTGCCAGGCCCAAACACCAAGTTAAAAGGCACAGCTGATGTTACAAACAATATTCGTACCCATATGCACCAAAAAAGAAGTAAAACCCCGTCTTACCGACAACTCCATCGCCATTCTTTTCTTAATCCCCCATCAGTCATTGCACAGTTTCAGTCTTTGCACTTGCCGAAGCCCGCCTGACATCCGCAAGCGCAGTGGCGCGTCTTCCGTCCACAGCGGCCTTTCTTCGAGCAGCAGTCTCCAAAGGAACTGCCCAGACAGGTCTGGCCTGTGATTCCGCCGCATTCGCCGTCTTCAGAGACTTTGAGGTTTCCATCTGCAGGGGATGACCTCTCAGTGGGCATTGGTGCGGCGTCGTCAGCGTCCTGAGAAGCAGTTGGGTAGTCAGGGGCACGAGTCTCCTCTGCCTCTGTAGTCGAGGTGGGAGCAGGTCCATCGGTCTTCTTGGGTTGGTCCGTTGCCTTCGCAGTAGTTTTTATCGTGGCAGTTGCAGCTGGAGCAGAGCCAGCACCAGACTTCGTCTCAGACCCAGAGCCACTGTCGGGCCCCGTCTGATCCAGGACGTTGTAAGGCTTAGGGATCGATCCAGGAACCGGCGCCACAACCTCCTTGCCCGTAAACTTGGGCGGGCCGTTGTAGTCGCCGCTCTGGCAAGCATCGTTTATCGTCTGACAGTAGGTGTTCCACGTGTCACAGTTCGAGCTGCCGCTAGGGGGCGCACTCTTCCAGCACTTGTCGCCCTGAGCCGAGCAGGACTTGACGGCATCCCAGCAGCTTTGCTGGCTAGAGTATGCGGCGATAGACTTGCCACACCAGTTTGCGTTCTTGACCAGGCAGTCTCCGGGGATAACGCCGTCTTTCTGGACTTGCTTGGAGCCGGTGTCACTAGAGGAGGGCATGTAGACTTCCGGGCCGGGGATGGGATATGAAGATATGGATTTCTTATAGATATCGAAGGTCAAGCCAGGGGTGTCCTTGTTGACGTACCCTGGAATGCTGACTTGGTACTTGTCGGGAATATTGAGAGAGCCCTCTGGACCATTTTGAATGAAGATTTGAGCACAGCCGGTGTAGAATTGAGGGTCGCCGTCGAGAGCGTTGTGGAGAGCAAGAGCCTCGGGACGGACGAGGTAGTATCCTGACGGAAGACCAGTAGGGAGATTGACAGACAGGAGACCCTTGCTCTTGATGAGTCTCTCGGTGCACCAGGCTTGTGTGTCCTTGTTGTATCCATCCTCCCAGATCTTGAACCAGCCGCCTCCGGCAGCCTTGTCGGAGAACATATTGTCTACCTTCTTGACGTACACGGCACAGGGGCCTTTGTGACCGGGATCGATGGCTCCGGAGCCGCTTCCACTGGGCGAGATGCGGAATTCGAAAGTCAACTGAGCACCACCAGGAGCAGGGCAAATATAGTTGACGGGCTCATTTCCGATACGGCCTTGAAAGACATTAGTTCAGGAAGGTCAAGGGGTAGAACAAGACCCTTCAGGGCATTTGGAAGACCTACCACAAGCCATGTCGTCACCGGTGATGGGGTAAATGGGCGAATTGGCACTGGGAGCACCGCTGTCACCACTATCGGGAGGTTGACGGACACAAGTTCCATCTCCTTGGTTTTTTCCATCGATGAAGAGGGTGGTGAAGAGAGTGTGGGCACTCGCCACTGAGGCGAGACCAAGAGCAGCGGCAAAGAACTTCATGGTTGCAACGAAGCGTCAGGCTCGTTGTCGATAGGTTTTGGGGGACGAGTCAATGAAAATGCAAAGAGATTCGACACCAGGTCTGAGGAGCCACTAGGGCAAAAGTTGAAGGGAGTGTAGATGTTAAACGATGGCCATGAACCACAGGCTCAAGGGCCAGGAATGAACGAACGAATAGATCAATGAAGGAGTGAATGATCAAAGGAGTGGATGAACTCTGCTAGAGAGTTGAAGAAAAACGGCGCAGAGCAGCTCACAGACACCACTTTGGGCGGAGGAGGAGAAGGAGAAGAGAAGGGAACGGTGATGGGAACAAGACTCCCGACTTTTTCGAGGAGACTTCTTCCTCATATATCGCAACTCGCGGTGTGTGCTACCGCAAACCAACACCCGCGTCGCTTACAGGCCCGTCGACCAACGAAGGTTGGCAAACGGAGCCCTATCGCACCAACATCGGCCATCTCAAACGGTGGCTTCACCCTTCTAATTGCCCGCCCTCGAGAAACTAAGAGCTAAGGCAGGCCTCAGTCGCCAAGCGAAACATGAAACGAAACAATTCAAACGGAGCTGCATGCGTGACAAGCATCGCCCATGCAGACACGGACGCGGGCGGCAAGCGGCGGCACGCAATCATGCATCTCATCTGCATAGTTTCCTCTGAGGCATTTGTCTGATTTGTGAAGGCGATGCGAAAGGGAAAAGCGCCCCATCCTCGACGGAGTTGCTGCCCGTTCTGTGCGAGTATTGACTAACCCCCCTCTCGGTTTCCTGATTTACCTGGCGAGAAAAAGGTAGGTGTCTTCTCTCTGCTTCATCCATCAATCGGAGCATCAATCACTCGCTGTAAACTGTGCGATTAATATACGAGGTTGATATCATGTACGGAGCAGGCAAATGAGAAAGGATCGATGACGAGCCTCGCAAGGCCAAGCGACCAGCCTGCAGCGTAGATCTCCCATCGCCGGGTCGAGACAAGCATGCGTCCTCGCCTCATTCATCCCGTCTCCGTTTGATCATCAACCCGCCCCAGTTTCTCCAGCCTTGAATGGCCTAGTACTCCCAGCAAGGCGGGTTTGTTGGTCATAACTTGTCAGACCAACCCCTTACCCCTACATGGCCCGTTTGGCCCTGCAATTGGCGTGTGCAACAGTGAAAGCCGGCCGGCAGACGGGAGGTGAGATGAAGATGCAAGGATGCGAAAACGGAAACGGAAAATGAGAAGCGCGCTTATTGCCAACAAGCTTAAAAGTATGCGGCTCGTATGACCGGGGGGCCTCCAGTCTGCCCGCAGACCGATCCCGTCCATGTTTCGCCATGTCCTCCCTACCTTGGCCAATCGATCCGCGTCTACTCCGCACTTGTGAGGTAGAGAAAGTCAGGGATTTATAGTGTCGGGCATCATCATCACCCCGTCGTCTCCTTGACGCCGCCAAAAGCAAACAAATACTCCCATCACATCCCGTGCAGTGACCCGTCGGTGAAAATTCAGAAGGCGAGAGTGGAGATTGAACTGACTTTGCGAGACATACACTCGTCGAAGCTACCTTACATGGCCCACCCGCCTACATTACATCCAATGCGGTCTATTTGCAAGCGGTCCATTTCTCATCTCCTCCGCATGCCGCTCCTCGATATGATACAGTATGGTACATTCGTTGAATTGATGTCATGGGTATCTTATTCGTTGATCTTGGCCAGGATCCTGCGTAGTCCCTGTCAGCATGTTCCCCCCCTCGAAATCTCAACATGAGCTTTGTGGTGGCGGTTACTTACTCGCTATCGCGGAACAACTGGTACTCCTCTTCACCGGCCTTGACAGGCGAACCACCGAACTATGTCCATTGTCAGCACGCGCACTTTCTGCCATTGCCGCCGATGACATCGAACGGTCGTGGCTGTCGTTACCGTACCTGAGGAATGAGAACGCGGTCGCCAACAGTGACGCCCATGGGCAGACGGTTGCCCTTCTTGTCAAGAGCACCCGGGCCGACGGCCAGAACCTTGGCCTCGTTGAGCTTCTCAACGCTGGACTCGGGCAGGAAGATGCCGCTGGCCGTCTTGGTCTCGGCCTTGATGCGCTGGACCAGCACGCGGTCGAGGAGGGGAGCAAGAGCTCGGATAGATCGAATTGAAGTGGCCTGCAGCACCCGAAACACGTTAGCATTGGTTCTTCGCATTGCATCTGTCTCGACCCTGAATCAAGGAGGTGACTGGTTGCCGGGAGAAAGCCGAAGGGGTGCGCAAGTGTTGCATCGCAAGCCCCTAATGCTCTTCGGGATGCAGCCATTATCCTGGATGCACCTACCATTGTAATTAGAAGAAATAGAACTTGTATTGACACAAACGAAGAATCGTAAAGGCGCGATTGGAGTTGCAGGAAAAAGTTATTGATTGTTGTTCAATGAGATTGAAATCCAAGTGGACCTCACTCCTTCTAATAGCTTCC
Source organism: Microcera coccophila (assembly GCA_024112705.1). Lineage (NCBI taxonomy): Eukaryota > Fungi > Ascomycota > Sordariomycetes > Hypocreales > Nectriaceae > Microcera > Microcera coccophila. The sequence goes on along the minus strand of JAMYIC010000347.1, from coordinate 4,502 downwards.
AGAAGATGGCCTGCAATTTTTTTTCTCCCAGAGCTCCTCGGTTTTTGATTTCCCCGGTTCCGTCGGCTCCGGTTTTGTACGTCCGGCCGTCAGACAGCATCTAGCTCGGCCTCCCCTACCTTCACCCGAAACCAAAATCAGAAAAGGATATGCATACGCAGGTAAATATTTAATTTCATATATTTCTGTCTGACGCTACTGTAGACCAGTGACATTTCCCCCGTCTCTCAGTTACTATACCAACATCTATCAAGCGATTCGCTGCCAAATATCGTTATCTTCATGTCCCAACACCCCCTTAATGACATCCACTTAGTACCCTCCCCTATCTCCAACGCCAATTCATTGATTGCATCCAGACGAAAAGAAGCTACAGTGTTGGTCTGAAGCACTAATTCTTTTGCGACGGAGGCTGTTGGCTGGCAGGTGGCTCTAGAATGTGTGTGTGATTGTCGGCGGGAACAACCTCGCCATGATCGAACTGCTGACAGATCATCGTATCCGCAACCCATGGCTCTTGCAACATCTCCTCCATGGTCGCTCGATTTCTGGGATCAATTTCAAGCATTCGGTGGATGATATGTCTGCTTTCTCGCGGTAGCAAACGCAAGATTCGCCACGGCCCTCTGATCGTTTCCTTCTTTTCGCCAGTTGAGCTGGGTGTCTGTGATGCGCTTGCGGTAGACCCATGAGATGTTCCACCAGAGGCCTTGTCCTTGCCATCATCCTCCGTCAAAAAGTCTCGAGCAGGAGTCGTCGCTAGGTCGGTGGTGGACTTGGACGGCGCAATGAGCTTCTTCGGATCGTGTCCCGGTGTTGGATCGGCTGCGAACAGCTTGAAGGAGTTGTCCGTCATTCGAGGGATTTTCCAGGGAAACCGTCGCAAGCTCATGCAACAGAAAATTATGGCAAGGGACCAAATATCGACTGCTGCAGCATCGTAATCCTTCGAATCGTACACTTCCGGCGCCAGGTAAGGATCGGAGCCCACAATTCCTGAGAACGGTCAACCATCGCGATCAATCAGCGAATCAAAAAGTCACATACCTTTAGCCGGGACGGTGTCAGTCTCAAAGGGATACTTGAAGACATGGGCACTGCCAAAGTCAATAATCTTCATGATGCCCTTGCTACTGACAACGACATTGTCCAATTTGAGATCTCGATGAGCCAGACCAACGCTGTGTAAATATGTAACGCCGTTCAGAATTTGCAGAAAACAGCATGAAATCTCCTCTCGTGACATCTTTCCTGTCATAACAATTGCAAAGAGATCAAATGGCGCGTACTCCATTACCTCATACCAACGGCCTTTTTCTTGCAAGATGTCCAGAGTCTCAATGACGTTGCCGTGGTGGAGCGTGGATCCCACGCAAAACTCCGCCGTAACCTTCTTGTTGTACTCCTTCTCGGTTTCATAGGTATGCCTCGCTCGAAACTCCTTGACGGCAAACACAGTACCGTCATCCTTACGCTTCATCAACCGAACAGAGCCGCCGGCTCCAGCGCCAAGGACTTTGCCGAGCTTGCCATACTTGGAAGACAACCCATGATCGTCTCCAAAAGGTAACTGCTGTGTGGACCGAGATGCGGGCGGAGATCTTGTGCCAGTCGTTTTCGAAGGTGCTGGGGATGCTTCCCTCTTCTTGTGATGGTGATGATGCCCAGGCTTTCTGAAGAATCGTTTCAAGTCGGCCATCGATCCTTGGGGCCCAGGATGAACAACACCCGTCGCAGCACTATCACTATAATCGAGGTCGTCGGTGCTGTGTTTGGAACCTCCAAAGATTCCAGAGCTTCGCTTTTCATTCACGTTTGATTTTGAGCCATGAGGAGATCCATGTTTTTTCTTCCGAGAAAAGACGAATCTGGGGTCTATCGAATGCTTGGTCGGAGCTTGTTGAGGAGGTCGGCGGCCTTTGGCGTAGGGATCGTTGATGTCGCCCCCAGGTGTCATTGGCTTGGAGTAGAAGTTGGACGCTGAGCTTCGGGAGGGACTCGATTCTCGCGACACAGGGACAGAACCAGATCCACCACCAAACATTCCCCTGCGATGAGACATCTGTCCTTCCTCTGCCGACGAAGCTCTTTGGACGTTCCCTCCGGACGTCGATCGCTGTGACGACGGTCTCCTATCGGGAAGCGGCGAGGACTTGTCTTGCGAGGACGACGCCTGAGGAGTGATGGTCGGTGGCTCATTAACAACGGGAGCACTCCCCTTTCCGTCCGTTCCAGTGTGATCTGTGCCTGCGGGTGTAAGGGGAGGGGACGCCAGGGCTGAGAGTTTCGGGCTGCCGTGTGGTGAATGAAAGTTGGCAGAAGTGGGAGTTGTCAGCCTCGTGGATTGGCCGGATTCATCTTCGTTGGATGGCACCTGCAACGGCATTGTCATCAGTATAGCACTTTGGAGCATTTCAATGATAGATAACAGAGAAAGAAGAGCCTCGGGCCAGGTGATGGCAAAAAGCAAGAAGCCGACAGACAAGACGATGATAGACTACTGCATGGCCGTCGCACGCAGGATGCAGAGGCAAAAGCAAACATGGGGAGGGTATCCGGGATCAACTTACTCGAGAGGGAGGAAGAGAGAAAGGTTCGAATTGGAAAGTATTCATTCGCAGCTCTTGGAGAGGACGGCCATGGAGACATTTTGAAAGTGCCTTCAGCTGGTCGGCAGCTACTTCGGTGAACGGACTTGACTGGTCCTCATGTACCGGGCTGAAGAACGATTTGGCTTGGACGGGGCTGATTTCTTGTACAGCGGAGGAGAAGCGTACGGCGGGGCCATTCCCCTCGGCGGTCTGCTCGGACGGCTCTGGAGCTGGGATGAAACCTGTCAGCGATTGCGCCCTGGTGTTGACGTCCACAAAGCTGAAGCGTTCGCGGGCAAGGCAAGGTGGGGCAATTCAGATCCGGGATCGTCGGACAATGGAAACGTACCAGAGGCGCCCTCGGCAGGAGGGTTCTTTTCGATGGGAGTTGACGACGCCATGGGGATGATATCGCTGCTGGCTTACAGACAGACTTCCACGGGCGCAGGTGAGGCTGGCGGGAGGGTTGAAAGGGTCAAGCCGGGCGAAGCGAGTTGCTGCGATGATAAAAGAGCCGGTGTCCGTTGGTGGGGCTTCTCGTCTTCCACCTGCTCTCTGGGTTAGGCCTATGTCTTGAGTCTCTCGCATCACAAGCTAAAAAAAAGCCGCCGCGCCGCTAACGAGGTGGACCATTGCAAAGCACTCCCTAACGGTAAGGATTTATTATGTACCTCGTTGTACCTGCGCCCTGTACATCATCCTGCCTCCCATTATCCATGCTTGACCCTCAGAGTTCACGCCCAGAGATGCCGTTCGAGTCACCAACATGTTGCATCTGCCAATCCAGCAGCAAGCTCTCCATACGAATTCCATTGGAGAGGAGCCTCATCGAGCAAGCACAGGGTCCCGACTCGAAACCAGCAGGAGCCCGCACCATGGAGCTTCTGCTCCTTCAAGGCATCTTGGTTGAAATGTCCAGCTTATTTGCTCTCGCACCCTAACGGAACATGAGGTACATCGAAGAGGCTTGACGGATCGATAAATGAACGTGACAGCCGCTAAAACCGGTATGCCACTCGTTCTACAGTACGGTACTGTACATGCATCCCACATACACGTACAACCGCGCTTCAGTCGCACAAACCCGCTGCAGCCGAATTCCAATCAGCCACCCGCTTCAGTCAATCAGCTTACCCGATTCGGCCTCTCTCGCCGCTGACAACTCACAGCTACTTTATCGTACATACAGCTTTATGCCGGATCTTTCGTCATCACCGTGGAATCATTCCAGAGGAACAATTGGCAATCCGCCTGAAGGAAACCCCCTCCCAGCTGGGTAGTGCATTTAACCGCCAGCAGGGGCGGCGATCCCAGAACCCAGCCGGCCTGCCATCACAGACACAGCAAAACCTGTCAAACAGCCCCCCACCGAGCGTGTGGAACTCACAAATGGGAGATCCATGCGCGCCTGTAAGTGTGGGCGGGTGGGTGGTGGGAGTGGGTTCGCAGCTTTACTGGCTTCCATGACAAGTTGTTTCGGTACCTACATTTAGCTGACATACGGAAACCATTAGCTCGCCAATAGCACAGGCACGAACTTGACCGTGAAAGAAATTTCTTCCATCTTATGGCCAAAATTGAATAGCAGCCTACGGTACCTCATAGTTCAACCGACCGATCAGGAACCACGCTCCGATTTCCGCCATCCGCGTTCCAGCCGGGGCCTAACCAGTCAAGGAAGGGCTTTTACGAGAGGCTAACGAACGATTGGGTATTAGCAACACAACTCATACAGAGCCCAGAGGGATAGCAAATGTCAAATTCCGCAGTTTTCTATTGTCACTCGCTACAGCAGGATAAGAAGACAGAGCCTGATTTATCTAATACTAGAAAAAAAGTATCTTAATTATTAGACTAATAATTATAAAGTATGTCTATATACTTCAACTATAGTTAGCATTTAGCTTAAAG
>JAMYIC010000346.1:0-31356 GCA_024112705.1 Microcera coccophila | reverse complement strand
CCGTATATACATATATATATATATTCTATATGACGCTAATACACTCCACAGTCGGGACAATCATTAAAGATGGCTGGCAGACTTGGGAAGAATCATGGAGCACGTGACAACAATCAACTTAGATGATAGGCAGGTTACCCTGAAATTGAAAGTCCCTGGTGTGGTAGGCCATCTGCTCAAGTCGTTCACCTCTCCTCCAAGCGACATTGTGCCGAGTGACTGGGATTTAGAGCGAGGTGTCTCCTGAAATTGAAGATTGAGAAGCACTTGATGAGTATCCATGGGATCAATGCCAAGAAACGTGAAAGCAAGCAGGCCCGGAACTATCATCGTTGGAGTTGTCTATCAAGCTATATCGCTCTCCACGGCCCACATCACTTAGGCTGTAGAGGCATCAGCGATTTCTACCTCCTCAGCCTCGTTTGAATAAGTCATCTTTCGCTCGTAGTGATCGGATTGTGCTTGCTGTTTCAGGCATGGGGGAAAATATAACATAGTTCCGGATCGCTTGTTTTCCCCTGACACTAGATAGAATTATCCCTTACTACAAAGCATTTATTTTTCTGCGCCCGGTGCGGTTCAAGGCGGGAGGTAGAAAGTCACCACACTTACCATTACTATCACCGTCATCATCATCCCATGAGAGTGAAGATCTTATTTCCCGTTTAACCACCTATTGCCTATCACATTAACATATTTTGCATGCGGCTGCTCCGCCTCGCCATACAACGAATGGATGGTTTTTTTTGTTGGTTGGTTCGAAACTAACCCGAGTAGCTATTCTCAAAACTATTGGCTGATAATTCCAGAGTCAAGTTTCTGTTATTTGTGCCGACCCCATCAGGAGGCCAACATCAGTTATATAGGTCAAGTGCAAGTGCCAGGAAACGGATGGGCTTCTATTAGCCCGGCCTAAATCCTCGGATGCAGCAGAACTTTCTTAGGAAATCACAGCATCATCCCGCCACCACAAACATTCCAACTTCAGGACTCGACGAGTAAGTCTCCACGCAAGCTAAGCGCATTCGTATGTGGTGTTCCCCCTTGTCCTGTCTCATTCTTGTCTATCAGGACACCGGTCTAATTCGTCGTTCCTAAGCTAGAACTTCTACGGTATTGCAAATACCTTACTCCAAACACCTCGAAACTGGCAGGCAGGTGACCGTTAGACTTGCACTGTCTCGCAATCTATCTGTTTTTGACTTGATGAAACAGCTATCATGTGCTCCCGGGAGGACACAAAGCGATCTGACTGCGATAACCGATACTGGCTACACCATTCAGTGCCCTGACCTCAAGAGTGGAAAGAAAACGGCGTGCTTTGTCAGTTTGTCACAGGAGCAAGAAGTGTGTAGGTGGATGTATGATTATCCGCTAGCGAGACGGCTGCCCAAGGACTGTCACCATGACTTCTTGAGATAGAATGGCAGCTTAGCGTGCCACTGAATAGTCAACGCACCTATTTTTCAACCAACCCCCGAATCTAAGGGCTGTCTATCAAATTGTCTTCGGTCTCGTCATCCAAAGCCGCCATAACTTTATTGATTTCTTCGCCCCAAGTTGGGGTTAGCCTGAAGTCCTCCTTCGGCTATATTTTCCAATCTTACCCATAGAGGCAGGCTAAGCACAGTAGTGTGATAGCTCAGTGCAGCGCTGGCAGGATTAGACGTCTAGCTAGTTGATCTTCTCAACCATGCCAAGTATCATCTTCACGAGCCGACATGGCCAGTTTAATTTCTTCGCTCTACGAACCAATTAGTACGGGAAAAGTTCATCTAATTGATTGGCCAACTTACCCAAGGAGCCAGGCTGAGGGCGGCTGTATAGGCCCTGAGTGCGTTACCCTTATTTTCAGATCCGGACATTGCATACGCCCGTCCAAGCAAGGAGTGCACAAGAGCTTCACCCGGGGCAATCCGAGCAACTACTTCCAACTCCTGCAGAGCATTGGTCGGTCGTCCAAGACGCAAGTAGATCCTGGCAGCTTGCCATTTGATCAACGCAACAGTCGTCTTCTGTGGATCAAGTTTGAGACCTCGATCTAAATATTCCAGTGCTTGTCGGTGTTTGCCAATTTTTTCGAAACCCTTGCTCGGTTAGGTTATCTTGCGGTGCAAAGAGTCATGCCTCTCCTCACTTACAACTTGCAATGTATATCATCAAAATTGCGTTTGATGAGTTGATCTTCTCCGCCGCAAAGTAATGCTTCAGCGCCTTGTCCCACTCTCCTAGTTTCTCTCGCACACGCCCCAAGCCCACCCAAGCCAAGTAATGCCGGGCCTCTATCTGCAATGCTCTTCGAAAGGCAGTTGTGGCCTTTTCATATTCCTCGATCTTGATATGCTCGTATCTGAGGAGAGAATATGCTCGTGCAAGCTGGGGGGATAATTGGGTAGCCCGCCGAAAGCATTTGATGGCCTGGTCGCGGTCGCGTTGTAGGGAAAATGAATTCCCGACAGCACACCACGCTTGGGGGGACAGGTAGTGGCTCTCAGATAGATCGTGTGCTAGAGAGGCCAAGGCAACATCCTCCTTGAGATGCCAAAGAATTGTTGAGTATACTTCGACATCTTCCATCCAAGCAGGCGCGACCTCGCGAAGGGTTTCGAACGTCAACTTTGCATCTCGATAGCTCATCAGCTCATATTGTGCCCTTCCCACTTTGGAGAGAACCCAAGGCGTTGCTTGCTGCTCCATCGGAAGAGATGAGAAGGCGTCCAGACAGGCTTTCAGTTTGAAGCGACTGAGATGGTAATAGCCTAGGCCGATTTTTTCCAAGAGAGAGAGCAGTGGCTGTAGAGCGGTGCAGTTCGGGATAGGATTGACCGATTGAAGGGTGAGCGGCTCGGAATTTATGGCAGCCTTGGCAGTTTGGTCAGGGGATACAACCCGCTTGGCTCCCTCATCTTGTTCGGATAGTACACCGGAGTTCTGCGAGTCGCTCACTTGCCGGCTAGTGCCGGTTGTCTTTCGTTGGACTGGACGAGAGGGATTTCCTGGTTTCGTGAAACGCTTAACCATGTCTCGAACAGCACCAGGATCAACGGCGGGTCGATCTAACAAGTTAGGTACAGCTGCCCCTTGATTAATTGTGCAGCCGAGCGTTCCTCCGTTGCGGCTCAGTAAAAAGTTTCGAGCTGGGTGACCGGCTCACAAAATCATGGTTCTCTTTCCGAGTCGAAACTGGTTAAAAGTCCGATGCTTCAGTGGGCGTGTCGTCAAACACCGACTGATGACGTTTCCTCGAAGGCACTCGTAGAGGTTTCCCTAAGGAAGCTGTCGTCAAATCGCCTAGGTCCTTTTCTGCGCTCCCACTCTCCACCGTTATTCTTCACTCGTCTTTGACTTGAGGGTTGTTCGTAGGGATACCTTTGTGTTGTGAATAGCCTCAAGAGCTGAGATGAAGTGGTTGTCGATTGTGATTAATGCCAGGTCTAGTCGTCGGCCCTATATTGTTGAGGGCTGGCGTAGCCGGCTGCATGGGTTTATTATTGCTTGGTTTGCCGTTCGGCTGATAATTGATAAGATTAAAAATACTCGGTACGTATAGCATCGTTCCTATAGTTGACAATGACCTTAGACATCGAATGGAGAATCGTTAGTACTGTACTAATGTTATGAAGGTTGGTGGAAGCATACCACATGAAAGGGTGGATTCTACATATACACCAATATCGAGGAGGCGAGTACATACGACCATACCTACTAGGAAACACTGGGTCCCGTCTGCTCCCCGCACGTTAAACTAGTAAGGGGCGGATTAGTAGTTGGGTCGGTGACGACCAGCGAATTCCCGCTGTTGTATGTTATTTTGTTTTTTGCTGAATTTCCCCTATGAAAGGGGTAGCCTGGGTCAGTCGTTGTACGGCAACAAAATGATTTGCGGACATCTTCTTGTCGCTATTGGCCTTGTGTAACTTGCCCAAGAAGATGGACAGACGCAAAGTCGGACAGAAAGCGTTCTGAAGGGGGCTGTTCGCCGGCTATGAAACCGCAGCTTGCTTTTTTCAGTATTCTTAACACGAAGCCTAGACATACCTAGTTTTTTAATTGGCTCCCAAAGCGGCTCGGCTCGCTTCAGAGCTAAAATACTATTCGCATATTGTTTCTGGTGCAAACATGACTGAGCAAAGACGTAGGAGTAGCTAAGATGATGGCCACGGATTCCGTTGTGGCGGCTGTAGTCCGCAGCCAAATCAGAGCGCCCAAGCCGCAAGCAACAAAGAGATTGGACATGAACCCAGGTCAAGTCGTCGGGATGTAATGTGCGCATTCGCTCACAAAGGAAATGGGCGTTCTCGTTAATGTCCTTGTCAAGGTAGCCATATACCAGCCGCAACCCAGGGCCCATCTTAATCTCAAGTAGTGGGTGAATTTTTAGACAACGAATGTTGGTTCCAAGTCCCCTGGCCACTCCTACAACGCTCGTACCGTGCCTATCGGAAATACTCCATCCCGAGCATCCGCATCAACTACATGCCATTGCCCTATCTGCAGCCTTAATTACTGAGGAAAATTTAAACCACCTACACTAGACCGGCAACTTGAGTGATACTTTGGGGAACAATGGGTACAGCGATGATGAAAGCATTGGCAGTGAAAGGGACACTGCTTACACCTGAGAACTTCTAGGGATTTTGGATATAGACTACGAGGAATTAGCAGGGAAGGACATTCTTGGATAGCTAAGTAAACTTGACGCAAAGGCGGAGAAACTGGGACTTTGGCACACAGAAATGGATCCGCAGCAAGAATCCTGGTTGCATGGGAAGCCGTCTCAAAACCTGACCTGGCCCGTTCTTGGGTTGGGATTCAATCGACATTTGAATATCGATTCAACACCGTGTTAAGAGACAAAAACCTTCTGACTCAAGAGCTCGAAATCCATATATTCGTATGTAACCAATCAAACTACAGCAAGACATTTGTCATCTGCTGAGCGGCGTGGTCGAAAGGATTGACTGTCTCGAGATCATGGGGACTAAAATAATCCAGGGCTTTCAATCTACCTCCCATACTCCCATACATGGCGATTCCACTATATAGACATGCTCTAGACCCCATTGAGAGTCTGGCCGCCTGTGTGAAGATAGCCTACTCTACCTCCATGTTCCAGTATAACAGCGTGCACGAAGCTCTATCAAAGAGGAGCTGAACCTTCATATTTTAGACCGCTAGACATTTCATCCCGTTGATTTACTTCCTGGTAGTTGCCAGCATTCTATGCACCCATCGTTGGGTATGCCCTTCCCTAAACCTGTTATGAGACAATGGCCTTTGGTTTTTGAAGCTAAATATGAGAATCTTCCACTACCGAAAAAAGACGTCAAGCACCTAAAAGTCAATGCCCTACCTCCCGCCCTCTTGCGCTATAAACTGTGACGTCTATCAAAAGGTCATTGGTAACGACAAACGGTAAAAAGAAGACCAGGACCGAGCGTGGATCGAACACGCGGCCTAGGGATCTGCAATCCCTCGCTCTACCACTGAGCTATCGATCCGTGGCGTTCGACGGCGTCGTGTGTTATTGCTATCATTTGCAGCGTTTGCTGCAGTGAGAACAAAAAGAATAGTTAAGTTTGTGGCTTATACAAAAAGCGAGGACCGAGCGTGGATCGAACACGCGACCTAGGGATCTGCAATCCCTCGCTCTACCACTGAGCTATCAATCCTGAGCTTATCGACTGGCGTTTGCAACAAGATATATATACTTTCTCAATCAATTCTCGCCATATCAAAGTCCGCATAGCGGTAGGTATTGTTGTACGGATTAAGACCGCAACCCCACATTCCCCGCGAATGTTTACTTTTGCCCTGATCCGTATCGGGAAAGTTTCGGCGAGATGACCGCATTGGCTACTTTTCGTCTCAACCACGTTAGACTGAACTTGGAAGTTTTAAGCGACCCCCTCGCTCCGGACTTTTCGTTGTGTCTTTCCGAACCTGTTCGTTTTGCATGATCTTGGATAATTTGGGAAATTCACATTCGTCTCCACCAGATTCCTCTCCTCATGCCGTCGCCGAGCCAGTCCTCCTATCGACGCTCGTGGACTGGGTGCAAGGTATGCCCTTTGGTTTTCGAGCCGAAGATCGCATGGACTGACTATGTGCGCCTGTAGAATTGCCGTTTGAAGTACGGTTCCCACAATGTGTCCGGGTTATTGTAGTGACTGACCTCTGGACTCTTCAGGCACCTGAAGTGTTGGTCTTGCCACAGTCTCGCGATGGTGCTGTCTCCAAACGGACGGCTGACTGGATCACTCAGGTGATGGTTTGAGACCCGTTTGCACCCGCTGTGTGAAGCATGGGGTTGAGTGCGTTCGAGGATTCAACATTAGATTCAGACATAGTTTCAATCCCTCGTATGTTCACCTCCACTCGCCCTGGTCTCCCCCAATCTCGTTCCTATCTTTGGCAAGAGTTTGTTGGCTGTGTGCTAATGATATGCGACGAGTAGAGTCTCCGACAATCGCGGCTCGAAGGCGTGCGAATTCAGTTACAATTCGGACCAAATTTGGTGTAGTACGAAGCATGAACATATCTTTGTTGATGAAGCACACCATTTGCATGCAATTTACGGAGGAGGCGATGAGAATGACACTGATGATGAAGAGCCTACTTACTCGTCAACTTCATGGACAAACACTCCGGCGCCAGAGCCTACCTCAGAGGCGCAACTACCTTACGTTGATCCAAATCAGCCTATGGCCATAGAGCCAGGACCTCTGAGAACAAATCCGAGCCGGCAATCACAAATTGAACGGCATTACAATCATGGTTTTGATGCGGGTAGTGGCTCTTTCCCATACCATTCGTCGCATGGCGAGGCACCAGGCAAAACATTAGTTATCGAACCCAGGCCGACCACCGGCTCTACTCTGCCACTCTGCTACGAGTTACCTCTGTGGCCGTTCCAAGACGCCAACGAAGCAAAACTGATTAGATACTACATTCAACACGTCTCTCGACGCTTCGACATGTGCGACCCTCACCGACACTTTGCTCTGGTCGTCCCGTGTCGAGCATCAATATGTCCGCCTCTCATGAATGCTGCTTTTGCTCTCAGTGCCCAGCAATTGAGCCGGACAACAAAATTTGATGGATGTGTCGCAGACAAGTACTATCAAAAATGCCTGAGCAGTATGGTGGCATCGTTGAATGATCCCCTGGCGTTGGTGGATGAGAATCTCTTTGCTGCAATTGTGCTGCTGAGGACGCTCGAAGAGAATGAAGGTAAATTTGAAGCATTGCCGAGGATGAGACCAATACCCTTTGAGTCGAAACCTGCAGTCTGACTGACTCTGTCTTCATCTAGTCACGCTTTCCGGAGCTGATCATCAAACACATCTCCTGGGGAGTCATCTCTTCATTGGAGCATCCGACTCCGGCGACGGTCCAACCTCCACGGCTCCAGAAATACCGGGGACTTCAAATCTTACTGGACTACGACGGGCGTCATTTCTCGTAGCATTTCGCCAGGAAATATTCACGTCGTTCGTATCTCAGCGCTCCGTCAACCGAGCCTTCTGCCCGACGGATATTAATCGGTCGATTGATGGGCCCACAGATGATTACAATTGGACTAATCTCATGTTGCTTCATGTAGTAGATGCTCTGGACTTTTGCTATGGGGGTGAAAGTGGTAGATTTGACAATTCGGTCGAGAGGTATGATCAACTGATGGTGTATGGCAAAATGTGGTATGAGAAGAAACCCTCAAGTTTTAGGCCGATTTTTTACATCGATGCTAAGGGAAACGCAAGAAGCAATGAAGCGCAGGGAACCTTTCCCGAAATCTGGCTGCTTTCGGATGCTGTAACAACAGGACTGCTGAACTACCACCTGGCTCGAATCCTCCTACTGGCCTTCGATCCTCGCACCCCTCGGATTGGGCCGTCTAGAACAATGTTTCTCAAACAACAAAATGAAGAGATCAAGAAACATGTGAGGATCTTGGCTGGAATCGCCAATTGCAATGGAGAGTGTGTGCCCAACTTTGTTCTCGCCTGCACGGGTATCACCATGGCAGGGGAGAGATTCGAAGAACGCTGGGAGCAACAGAATCTAATGAATTTCCTGAAGGAAACGGAGAAGTCTTATGGCTGGTCTACTGCGACAGCTCAGAAGCACCTAGCTGAGGCTTGGGGTTGGAGTACGAATGAGTGGTGAGTCATGGTTCTGCTCATTATACTCTGGCTCTGGGGATGGCCAGGCCAGTTCTTGTGAACTTGCAATACGTTTATGCGCAGTTTGTCGAAGGAAACAATCGAATAGTGCCTTATTATTAATCGAGGACTTTCAACTATTACCCTCGCTGCCTCCTCCACACTTTGACTGGCAACTCTTTCATCATCAGGTTCGTCGTCTCCCACCTTTCCGGAACCCAATCCTCATCCGGTAGCACCATTTCGTACCGATGAACCACGGAAGACAAAAGTACAGTTTGTTCTAGATAAGAGATGTTCCTCCCAATGCATCCTCTCGCGCCGGCACTGAATGCAACGAACCCACTCTGCAAGTCACGGCTCTTCTCACCAAGCCATCGTTCTGGGATGAAGCTCTCAGAGTCCGGAAATGTCTTTTCATTTCGGTGGGCTACGTAAGCCGAGATGCTGACGGATGTGTTGCCGGGAATGTATTCCGACGAGACCATACAACCCTCTGGGGGTGTGCGACGTGGGAGGCCGAAGGATGCTGGTGGTGTTAGGCGGAGGGATTCGTCGAGGACGGCTCGGAGATATGGGAGGTGTTTGACCTTGTCGTACGGAGCCACTACTTCGTCTGGCTCTAGTACCGAGTCGATCTCGTCTCGCAGCTTGTTGAGGGCTGATGGATGCTTGAGCAGTTGATACATCACGTTGACCATGGCAAGGGCAGTTGTGTCAGACCCAGCATTCAACATGATGGAGATCTCAGAAACAACTTCTCCCCACTCAGGATGATTGCACTGCCCATTCTTGTCTTCCATGAGAGACTGGAAGAAGTCATCCAGCTTTTCGCCAGCTCGATATCGAGCCAAGCGCTTTTGTGCCCGATGATACACCATATCGTTCCAGTCGTCCATCGAGCGCCACATGCGGCGGAACTCCTTCGAGATGATTTTCGAGATGAACATGTTGAGCTTGTACCAAGGATACGCCCAGATGGTGCAAGACTGGGCCAGAGCCATGTCATGAAGAGCTTTTCGGAAGTTTACTGTGTGAAGCGTCCCATCCATTCTCTCTCCGACGCATTCGTCGGTGCCCTTCTCCAGGAAAGGGAGTTTCTCAGACAGACCAATGTCGGCGATGGCTTCAATGGTGAAGAAGTTGGTGTACTTGCGATAGTCAAACGTCAAGTCTGCCAGGTTTGGTCGAGGACCCTCCAACGGAGCAGTGCATGCTGCGTCGCATGCCTTGATGAATCGCTGAGTCTTGTCGGCAACTTTGTACTCCCATTCTTCCAAGTTCTTCAAGGCATAGGCGGACGAGAGGACCTTTCTCTTGCGGGCATGTTCGGATTTTTCTACCACGTCCGCGAGATGGTAGTGCGTGCCTGCGAGTGTGGAGTAGAAGAGGTCCTTCGTGCAAGGTGTACCATGACCGTAGATGTCCTAGCCATGCATGTTAGCAGAAAGACTTCAACTATGAGCGAGATGCGGAACCTTGATTGCTTGAGTGCCCGTAAATGACAATGAGTTTGGACCGATACGAACGACAGGGTGCTCCTGATGCAACTCGCTCAGGTGCTTGGAGCGAAAGCCTTTAGCAGCTTCGTACATGAAACCCAGGTCTGTAAATCCAGCGATGGCATTCATGCAAGGGTATTTTCGGAAGCCTTTGGGGTCTCGAAAATATGTGTATATAGGAGCGATGATGAAGTAAACCAAGAGAAAGGTGAGAGTGAAAAGCGGAACAAGGACGTAATACATGATGATAGTGTAGACGGCTGATGGAAGAACGAAATCACTTTTAGATTTAGCAGTCAGGCAGCTTGCGAAGAGTCTTTGATTATATACCCCGAGTGTGATGCGGAGATGTTGGTGATCTACTCGGGAGATGGCGATCACTCAATCCAGTATGTCGAGACGACTATCCACATTTTTGCGGGAGGTTGAAGATTGTCACGCTACATTTCACTATGATGTAAATAATTCAAGGTTAAGGTTATCATCTTTCCCCAAGTTCATCGTGTGCCATTGAGGGAAGAGTGGCATAATCCGCAATAGGCAATCTTCCAGAACGAGCAAGTCGAGTCGTGTTACTCCGTTAGGAATTGAGCTTAGAGACTGGTTCGCGGTGGTTGATCGCCAATCACGACTCGACGTTGGACTGAGGTTGGATCCATCTAGCAACATTGAGATTGTGGTACTTCCTTTTAGGATATCTGCTATTCTCTCTTTTAGAACCCTACTTTTCATAACCTATGTTAGTAGGAGATGTTCTTAATTGCCAAAAAGCAGCTCCCACTCCTTGCTTCCTTCCCTGCTTAGCTTCCTTCCTAGCTTCCTTCCCGACTTGTCCTTCTTCGCTTCAAGCGATCTTTACTAAGTCAAAGTGTCTTCAAGCGTAAGCTATGAGATCATCGTTGAAGGCGACATAGGAATACGACAATGAAACGAATTTAAGCAAGTTGGGAGTGCTATATAATGGTATCGCAGATTTATGAACGGTTCAATAAGACTAAACTATGTACGAAGAATGCTGCCCATGAGGGCGTAAGAGGGTATCAAGGGCTCATACGTTATGCGCGCCTGGGATTGGCTGATTGAAAGCCTGACCGGCAGTTGCCTTCATGATCTCCTTTTCTTCTTGCCCACTGCTATCTCCGAAGACTGCGTCCATTTGCTCCAGTGACTTGCCCTTAGTCTCAGGAACAAGGAAATACGCCCATACCGCAGCGATCGCACACCAAGCGCCAAAGAAGATGTAGGTTCCGAACCCAATAGACGACAACATAGGTGGAACAATCACTCCAATAATGAAGTTCGAGAGCCAGCAGGTAGCCTATGAGGATGTTAGCTGAGCTGTACGGAAAAACATGTGAAAGACTTACTGTTGACAAAGCGACGCCTCGGCTTCTGAAGGCGGTGGTAAATACTTCTGATGGAAGAGCCCATCCTAGGGGACTGTATGACACGCCGTATACCATTATGAATACGAAAGCCATGGCGACGCAGCCCCAGCCGGCAGCAGTGTGGGAACTCCAAGTCGCAGAATAGAGTCCGACAAGAATCGCCATAATTCCCCAAGAAATGGCACCACCGACACCACCAAAGATGGCGAGGGGCCTGCGTCCGACCTTATCGATGATGACGAAGCAGATACCAACTGCAACTAGCTGAAGGATATTGAAAATGCCGGACATAATGAGAGCCATATCTGCCGATTGACCGAGAGACTCGAAAAGGGTAGGTGCGTAGTAAATGAAGGCATTGATTCCGGAAAATTGCTGAAAGAATAAAATGCCGGTACCAACAGCTGTTCGGCGCCAGGTCTTGCGGCTAAAGAGGTCGACCCAGGAGAGAACTTCCAGCTTGAAGCCCTTCTTGCCGGGGTGACGTCGCTCAAGGGCGGTCTTCTGAAACTGGGCCTCGGCGATGATGCCACGGTATTCGGTCTGGATACGCTCATCAGACGCGGGGAGATGTCGGAGCTTGGTGAGGGAAATAAGAGCGTCGTCGTATCTGTCGACCAAGGCGAGCCATCTCGGGGAGTATGGAAAGAAATTGATTCCAACACCGACGATGGTGGCGCAGACCATCTGGAGACCCAAAGGAAGACGGAAAGAGATCTCGCCAGCCATATTCCGAGTACCGTAGGTGATCCAAAAGGCGATAACGACACCGGTCACGATGGATATAGATTCGAGAACGAGCAACGTTCCTCGGAGGTTCGGGGGTGCAATTTCGGCGATGTAAAGAGGGGCTCCCTAGAGTCAGGTTAGCGAAAGCGTCTCGAGAACATCAAGACTAGGGACTTACCAGCGCAAGCGTGCCAACACCAATGCCACCAATGGTCCGGCCAACAACCAGCATTTCATAGTTAACCGCCGCCGTCTGCAGAATGGCTCCGAGATTAAAAATGACCACCACAACCGTCAACGCCCTTTTTCGAGAGATCTTGTCGGCGAGCCACGGCATAAAGAAGCAGCCCAGAAAGGCGCCAAACTCCAGCATACCGGTCATGAAACCCTTGCCGAAGCCGCTCTTGGCCTCAGGGAAAACCTCGTGAAAGGAATCCATGACGTTTATAATGGAAATCACACCTTGGTCGTAGCCTGTTTTGTTTCAATATGTTAGGAGATTGTTGTGCAAGAGTTTTGATTCACTTGGTAGGGGGTTGGTTGTTCGAGATGCCGCGAGTCGACTTACCAAAGGAGAAGCCGCCCAAGGAGGCGAGGAAAGCAGCGCCAAAGACCAACGGGGACGAGATGATGCCTCGAACACCGTTGGGGCCATATGAGAGCTCTTCGGCGAGGTTGGTGGGAAGCTGTGCGGTGGGAATGGGGGCGATGTCGACGTCTTCAACACCTTCAACGTGGCCATCCTCGGCCTTCTTCCATTTGGAAGCGGCCGAAGAGTCTGAGAAGTCAGCCATGATTGCGGCTTGCGAGGTTGAAGACGGATATGTTTATGCAAGGAGAGACAAGAGACCCGGAGAACTGGCGTGGCTGTTCTGCAACCCCGAATGTATCTGTCTGGAGAGGAGGAACCATGTCGTCTTTATACCGTGCAAGACTCTCGGAGTCGGTCGTTAGCGCGGCTTTACCCCAATTGCCCCAATTGCCGGGCAGACGGCGCCCGTCATGCAGCATCGTCGTCATGCTCGGTCTAAACAGGGCAGACATCGCCGCAGGGGAGGGCCCGGCTTGTGGAGACGCTTACCGTTTCACGCGGGGCCGCCTGGGGAAGTGTCTTTACCCCAGCGCGGAGACAACTGGGGTCGATTAGAGCCATTTTTTTGGGCCACGAATCAGATTGTGATGGTTGATTGTCGCGGCGTCCCTCGTGTGGTTGAGTGGTCAGATCTTGCAGCAAATTCCGTATTGGTGAAGATAAGGTAAAGTTGCCGTTCTGAGAATCGCAAGTAGCGCAAATTTCCGTACTCGATCTGTCTTGCTTAGGTAACGTTAGGCTTGGGAAGATGCCATTTTCAATTCACAAACGGGCACGAGACTATGACATCACCGTTTTTGATGTCGACGCCCCGAACCCACGGCTGAGGCTGACGATGGCAACGGGTCCTAAACCCTCGCCGTCCTAGCAATGGCCTCGGTCTTGTCATCTCCGCACGCCCGTTGGGTCTCGGCTTAGGATCTTGGCAACTTCCATTGCGGCTCGTCGACTGGCCATCCAGACAAGAGTCGAGCAGCTTCCATGCCGCACCAACCAATAGCCAGTTGAGAACCAATCTATCGAAAAAGACTACAGTCAAACTTTAGTGAGGGAATATCACCCCTGGGGGGGCCCGATTTTCTCCAAGTTTCCGGGGGCTTGGGTTGAACCATTCGGAACGGTTCCAAATTCGAAGAGCCACAATAGTGAAGGTGAGACACGCAGAGAGTGTGGAGGTTGACTGTCGTTCAGGATCGTCGTGTCATTTCGGTGGGAATGCCGAGTTGCATCGACGTTGCTCAAACCCTTTTTCCTATGTACAGTCGTGAGAAAAACTCCTCATCAACGTTGCAATTGCCGCATCAGTGATCTACTCGGTTGTCATTTTTTTTGAGGATAGCGAAGATGGCTTCGACGGGTTCTGATTGCGCGCGCCTGTTGCTGAGTTGCGAAAAGTCGGTAAGAAGTCCGACGACGGCTAACCCAAACAAGACATTCCCGGCGACCGTTTCCTACCTTGGTAAATGTGTGGTCTTGGTCATGGCATTGAGGGAGCGTACAAACGAGGTTGGGACCTGGCTCTCAGGATCATTGTTGTTGCATAATGCCGAATGCAAAGATCCATGTCAGAAACGGTATTAATGAGGTGAGCACTCGATCCATCACGCCTAAAGTAACACCACTGGTGATGTTCAAACTGGATCCCCTGGCGAAGGCGAAAGATAACTGCATGAGGGGTCAATGGCTTCCTGTGCTGGAGAAATCCCCATGGGCCAATTCGGCACAAAACTCTACGAGACGGTTTTCACCAAGATGTCTTGGTAACTACCCGAGGCCAAAAGAGAAATCTTACCCATGAACTCCGGCTTTGGAAGGCCGGGGCGAATCCAGCGAATTCTCCGCTCATTTTCGGCACTTCTTACTCAATTTAACTATTCTAGGAATTAGTGTTCGGCGCGGAGAAGTGACGCCGTTGTTTTTCGGCCCGTGCTTCGCCGATCGCTTGTTCACCTGACTCGTCCCGTTCATGTTTGCCTCTGGACGATCATCCAGCTTAGCTTCACCTACACGTGTATGGGATGGGCCGCCATGTGGTTGGGACATTTACGGATAAAGACCACGAGTGCCGTAAAAATGACGCTAAAACCGATGTCAATCGAGGACACCCTCTCGCGAGAACGGCCTGCGCGAAGGCAATTGTGAGATGGACATCGTGCGCCATATAGGGCGATGTCGTGGTGAGTCGGGACAACTCTTACTATTGCAAACGAGTACTATCCGGCTGAATCACTGCTTACCCGTTCGCCGAGAATCCACTTAATGGCGGAGGACCTGTCACGAGAGGCTGATGCCCAGTGCACAATTTCCAAGTGGGGAGACATCAAGTTATATGTTGCATGTGCAGCTGGTGTTATTACTTCTTGCCTCGCTAAATTTTAGAGATATTTGATATCAACAGAATAGCTCGACTGAAGAGATTGGACCTTCATTATTTCCATCCTAAGATCTGCTGTCGTAGAATAGATTTCTTTCTCACAATCAGTTCTCCGCAAACTTCGTAGGGTCTGAGTAGCAATTACCTGTAGTTTCGGTTATTAATAGTGGCCAGCTGTAAGAGGCTGTACAGAGTGCACAGGATACCCATCGATAAGTTACCGGCCCGTGGCAGAGGAGGTACCTGAGGCAGCCAAATCATAGGAGGTTTCACTTCCGCGAAACCAAAAAAGCGAACTTCTCACTCCTCACCTCTCACCTTTCCGCTCAAGCACTCGGAAATATAGCAACCACAAATACAACTCAACCGTCCTCGCAAAAACCATCGCCGTTCCTAGCTCTACCGAGCGCCCTGAAGATGGAGTCTCTTCAGCGAAATAGATCAACGGCCGATCAGGCCATCGGCATCAAAAATGCGAGGGCCTATCCTTTTCAGAAAGAGCAGCAACATTCTGCTGCGTACTTCAAGATCCTTGAAAGGCATCACCATCATCGACACTTGCTGAGCTCGACCGAGCCTGACCTCGACTACACCGAAGGGCCTGGCGAATGTGGTGTAATGTTGCACATAAAGGCCCACGTTATCCTGGAACAGCAACACAGGTCGCTGACCTGACTTCATGAACGTCTATCACTTAGTTCAAGTAAGTAGTCAAGCTTTCAGGGTTCGATGGAACCATACTCATTCCCAATAAGTAATTATACTATCCCGCGACACTGGTTCGGGGAAAACGACCTAGGTCCCTTAATTCGTTCTCATCGACGAATTTGCCAGTAGAAAGGTCGTAACATGCACGCAACCACGGCGGCTAGCAGCAACCCAAATAGCACGACGCGTTGCTCAAGAATCGCATGGCCACTATATTCAAGTATATAATCGACAATTGTGTTGTCACCTCTATCGATCTCAAATGGCTACTGAAAATGATCACGTTGAATCTACGAATGACGAGATGGAAGATCTGACTGATGCGTCAAGTTATACCACCAGCGTAAGTTTACCCTAGATTACTACAGCCGATTGTATTGATTGAGTATAGGAATAGGATGAGTCTGGTGATGAAGAGGAACAGCAGTCTGCTCCTACCGTCTATTCCGACGGTACAATGGACGTCGCTTGGGTTCAGGGCGGCCAAGGTCAAATCGATTACCCGCGCATGCTCGCCCTTACCGGCTTCAATGTCGCGCATGGCGATGATAGCTGTACGTTCCGCCAAGTCAACGATCGCAGTATGTTACCTTTTTGCCAATACATCTATTCATACTCACTGTTTATAGCTTGTCCCCCCTCACGATATCAGCCGAGGTGTAAGGTCTGGCAGCGATTCAGAAACCCATACCCAGGCACTCAAGACGAGTCGGATGAGTATTATAAGGAGAAGTCCGATACCAAAATATGCGACGAGGCTAAGACTGCGTGGCAGGAAATTTGTGATGCGAACGGTTGGGATTGTGACTCAGACAGCGACGATGTTCCGGACCCTCTTCTACCCGATGAGGAGACAGATGAAGAATCGATGGATTCCGCCGACTAGTACTACGAATACATCGTTAGATCAAAGGCTTATCTCGCTTTTATCTTGTTGTCGACTTCGCTGGAGAGTTTTTAATTACAAATGAACACATACGATCTGAGACAAATCCGAACTCAATAAATTTCCGTAGGCGTTCACCACTCACTCTTGGCTGATCGCCAGCTGTCGAACACCAGGACATTCACGTACCTCAGTCATTCTCACATCACTCACTGAATTTCGTCCCTACCTTCGACAAGGGAAATTTGCACACTGCTATCAACCACAACAAAACCACAACCACGCCAACATAACGACCATCGCCTCACCGGAGCCAGTGAGATAGCCCATCTTCAGAAGACCGAGCTTTCCGACCAACGAACCTTAAAAGTGCTTCCTCAGAAGAGCACCGAGAGGTTGGACGAAGTCATCCGTGCTGGTCGCACCATTCGCCTGAGCAACTTGCCTTTCAATGCAATGAAGGCCGACATCGAAACCCCATCAGATCCGATGCCAGGGTCGCCGGGTACACTTTTCACTCGCTTCTAGCTTCAAAAGGGTCAAATGAGTATCCGGGCTGGTGCAGCGTTGAGTTCGCCGACAAAAGTGCTGCAGACCGTGTAAGACTGCGTTCGAAGGGCCGTTGTGTCATGGGAAGCATATCGGAGAAGTAACCACCGTAAGTATCCTATGAGAGTCACATGCTTATGCTAACAAAACGGAGGGTGCTTCTGCCGAAATCAGAAAGCCTGGGGTTTCCGACAAGTCCTCCTGACGAAGTTCTGCTGCAGGTACTCTGCCGGCGACAACAACCGGGTAGGTTTTGCATTAGCAAAGTCAATGTCCTTTTTCCTACTCACGCTACAAAGATTGCTATACGAGCAAAAGCAACACAAGCTACCCCTTCCCGAAACCCTACGACCCGCTCGGTGACTCAAGTCAAAGTCTCGTCTCAATCCTCTTCCTCGACTCCTGCCACAGGCACCCTTTCAAGCTCGGCAAAGATTCTTGAATCATTACGCCTAGTTGAATATCCGAGAGCATGGGTCTACAACCCTGAAGATCGCGAGCGCGATGAAGCCGCAACGATGGCCAGAATGAAAGAGCTCGACATAGCATACGAGCAGGCTGGAATCCAGAGTCGGCCTATGGTCATAAAGCCTAGAAATGGTCCCAAAACACTACGTGCCCAACAATTCGTTAGACCCCACCTGAGCAACGTTGCTCCGATGAACACAACATTTATCACAGTGCAGAAAGGTGAAGGCGAGGACAGGCAGGTCAAGAAAACAGACCTGGAAGACTTGGACGAGGACAGGCAGGTCAAGGAAATAGACCTGGAAGACTTGGACGAGTATGAGGTCGACGGTTGGGAAGAGTGGCATCGTCGACCCCGGCCAACAGACAAGGGTACCGACAAGGACCCCTGGGGAATTTTCAAAATCGAGGATGTATGGACACACGAAAATCCTGTATACACCGTTCAAGCTCCCTGCTTTTCATATCTTCGTCGCGCAGAACCACCATCATGGCTCAAAAGCCCCGTACCTTTCCCCTACCGTGTCGCGGAAGATATTTAATTCTCGGCGTAGCAGTCACTTTTACGATTATGCAGCTGCTTGGCGAAGGAGAAGGTGTCAACTCGAACATCCCATCTGATGTCCCGATTTAGTGCTTTATTTGATACGGCGGCATATTGGAACACATTCTTACATGTTCTGGTTCGGGATAGGACAGCCGTAGCTGCGCGTGTATGGCAGCGATTGAAAAGCACTTGGAGTATTGGGTTACTGCAGTTTAATATCACATTCGGGACACCGCTGACCTGTGCCTTGAGACGCGCGCACTTGAGCCATCTCGTTCAGCAAACGCGGGGTTCCGGTCCCCCGTCTGCCATTCCTCCTTCAATACGGCCGACGTGAGTATTACCCTTCACTTTTAGCTTAGTTGTATCATAGCAATAGATCACTAGTAAGAAAATATTGTTGTTTTACCTAGCAAGTAGCTAAAATATCACTTTACTTGCTAGTTCCATACTTCTAGTGTTTTTCTAGCGTTAACGCCATAAGAGAAATGAATGCTAGTCTGTCATAGTAGAGAGAGCCATAACAAGTGTCCCCAGAGATATTAAAGCCACTAAAGTTAACTTCAGGACAACATTCAAATCGGATATTTCGAAGAGGGTCAGGAGAGCTCTATGGAGAAAGAAGCTCAGCCAACCATGAAACCAAGAGGCTCTCCGGTCCAGTGACCGGCCATACGGATCAAGGTGCCGCTAAATTACTCACGAGGGGAACCATGCAGGAGTACGAGGCATGGACGGGGGCCGACTTGCGGGTCCACCATGGGTGAGACCTGAACCTATTGAGACGAACACGGCGGGCCCTATCGAGCCACAAATGACAATAAGCTGGATCTAAAGTTTTACAAGGCGGCATCGAAGCTGACTGCCGCAGGTGACAGTGCCTCCAGTCTTTAACTTGTTCAGGTTTATATGCCGAGCAGTTGTTGTCTCAGCATGGGCTCCTCACCGGTGAGATTCATAGCGAAGAAGGAATAGATAGAGAGGAGGAGCTTGTAGACAATTTAGCGAAGAAGAAACCGGAGGATGACAATTAAGAGCCAGATGATAAGATACCGGGCACGCAATCATGTCAGAATAACTAACGACTTGATAACTCCGCGTCGTCCCGTGCCTACTACGCAGCCCGATGGGGTGCTATCCACCTCCTCCCCCTTCTCCACCTTCTCCGGCCATGACGATGATGGGAAGACAAGGATTCATGAGTCAACTCGTAGTATGTACCTCAGAAGGGCAGATAGCTGCTACTACCTTGCATCGGCTTAGATTCATATAACTATATCATCAGAACATTGTCATGTGGAGGAGGGTCAGATCAGCGCACACGTTGCTGCCTTTGGGCAAGTATGAACAAGCCATGCAGTAGCTCAGACGCTGCAGGATCTCAATTGGCAAAAGGTCCACACTCTCGCATATGTTGATGAGGCTACCATTACTACCTTATTCGTGAACTCTCTCTCGAATTGTCCAGGAGACACAGCCGTTGAGGTAATTAAAGTCGTATATGAAACTACTTCCTTCTTATCTGAATTAGTTATAAGAACCCTAAAGCTCGCATGGGTTACATAGAGCTGCACTAACTGTTGAAGCAGCCACATGATATTCATACCTACATGTTTGCACCTACTAGGATATGCTGCAAGATTGCGGAGCTGATACCGAGTTGTGCCTCCTCAAAAATCCAAGGAAAAGATGGCGACATTCAAGCATCAAGCTGTAGATTGTGCACACACTCACCAGCGATTGAGACAACAAAGGGCTGCTGACTTGGACTATCTTGAATGTACAAAAACCATGTCCTCACTGTTCCAACTTGAGGATGACCTTTCCGACTTGCTTGCCCTTCCACACAAAGTCAATGGCCTCATCGGACTTCTCGAATGGCCAGACAGAGTCGATAATGTCCTCAAACGTCAATTCTGTAGCTGATATGGCAGCCATGAGCTCAGCCTGGTCGTCCCTTGAGCCGGCATTGATTCCCCTGGTTTCGTTGTTAGTTTCTTTCTATTTTTTTTAACCCCTTTCTCATGGACATAGTCATGGCGGTTCTCTCACCTGACATTGAGTCTGCGATCGATAATGGTGGGAACAAATTCCTTCAGATGCTCGACATTCGGTCCACCCAAGTAACCAACCTGGCTGACGATGCCACCACGTCTGGTACATAACATGCTCTTGACGAGTGAGCTACTGCCGCCATTCTCCACAACAAGATCAACTCCGATGCCATTAGTGAGTCTCAAGACCTCTTCTTGCCATTCCGGGTTCGTCCGGTAGTTGACCGTCTGGATATGCGGTTTGCCAAGCTGCTTCTTCATAGTTTGAAGCTTCTCGTCACTTGAAGAAGTAAGGATGACCTTAAGGCCCGAGGCTCTGGCAAGCTTGAGGGCAAAGTTTGCCACTCCGCCTGTCCCTGTAGTAATTGATCAGTATTATGTCGAGTTCCCAGGGCCGATTGTAATTGAATAGTGCTTACCCTGTATCAGAACGATCTGGCCGATAGTGGCGCCCTTGAGCGCAGACCAGGCGGTGGTTCCGGCACACGGAATGATACTCGCCTGGGTCCAGTCGAGGTGTGCGGGGAGTTTCGTGAGCAGCTGCTCATTGAATACCAGGTGCGTAGCAAGGACACCGTCTTCGTTGGCTGCGAGCCAGCTTCGTCCAGTAGATCGAGCAGTTACATACTCAGAGTCGGTGATGGGAGCCACCCGATCACCGATTGCCACGAGCGACACCCTATCACCCACGGCAATAACCTCTCCGGCCGCATCGTTGGCGGGTATGCCATTGGGAGTAACAGGCCAAGGGTTGCCGCCGTTAGCGATATTAGCATCACGATAGTTGAGCGAAACGGCGCGGACCTTGACCAAAACGGAGGATGGGTGGAGTGGAAGCGGCAGGTCTTCTGTGACGAGCTTCACCTTTGGTGTACCAGGGATGTAGTCGTCGGTCCTGCGAAAAGCCTGGCGGGTGATGATATTGGCCATGATGGTTTTCGGGCTATTGGTTGGCTTTCGTGACGGTCACGGGCACAGGTCTTGGATTGTTAACGAGGAAGGCTTAGCTTAGCAACGTAGAGACGGCAACGAGAGTCTGGATTCTCGTATTCGGTTCGGCATTGATGGACTGACTATTCATCCATTCTGGAGCCGAAAGGAAGGGCATGCCGCATTCTTAATGATGTGAGGAAGATTCCGTACGTAATGCCGGGTGAGGTCAGGATCCAGTTTCCAAACTACCCCATCAATCCCGAGAAAGTCCGATGGAGGGTTACCATGGCTGATGGCGATACCCTCCGCCGTCATTGCTTGTCAGATAAGGTAGTCTGCATTACCTGCACAGTACCAGGGTTTGCTCCAAGTCGAGCTAGCGTAAGCGACGTTGCTCCCTTGTTGAAGAGCAAAGCCCATGCTGCAGTAGCACCAGGATAAGATTTAAGAGAGGCAATAGAAGACTCCGAGTCGCTTCTTCCCTTTGCACCGTCTGGACCCATTCATTCGCCTATTCGTCTATCAACTTGGTCATCTATACACCAACAATGGCTGGTTGGGAAATCGCCCAGGTCGATGTCTTCCAGGTCGATCTACCCTACGCGGGTGGCGTCTACAAACTGTCCGGTGGGCGAGAATATCGGTCTTTCGATGCAACCATGGTTCGAATAACAACTGGCAACGGCACCGTTGGATGGGGCGAGAGCACGCCGTTTGGTTCGACGTGGATCGCGTCCCATGCTCTAGGCGTCAGGGCCGGCATCAAGGAGATTGCCCCTAAGCTCATAGGATTGGACCCGCGACGGGTTGACCGTATCAACGACGCCATGGACGTCGCCTTGGTCGGTCATGAGCATGCCAAAGCGGCCATCGATGTCGCCTGCTGGGATATCTTTGGCAAGGCCGTGGGCATGCCCGTGTGCGAGCTGCTGGGCGGACGTACAGCCAACCGCCTACCCATCATCTCCTCCATCTACATGGGTGAGCCGGAAGACATGCGGAAGCGTGTCGCTGAGCATCGTGCAAAGGGCTATCGTGGCCACTCGATCAAGATCGGTGGCGAACCTCAAGTCGATGCCGCTCGCATTGCCGCTGCGCTTGCCGACCAACAGCCTGGAGAGTTCTTCATTGTCGATGCCAATGGCGGACTGACGGTCGAGACGGCGCTGCGAATGCTTCGTCTGCTACCCAGCGGTCTGGACTTTGTCCTCGAGGCCCCCTGTGCTACCTGGCGCGAGGTCGTCTCCCTTCGCCGTCGGAGTAACGTGCCCATCATTTTCGACGAACTTGCCACCACCGATGCATCCATTGCGCAGATCATTGCCGACGATGCAGCCGAGGGCATTGGTCTCAAGATCTCCAAGGCTGGTGGGCTGACCAGGGCCCGACGGCATCGCGATATTGCCCTAGCCGCGGGATTGACCGTCAGCGTCCAAGAGACCACTGGCTCCGACATCGCCATGGCGGCTATTGTGCACATGGGCCAGACGGTGCCGGAGCGTAACTTGCGTTGCGTTCTTGAGAGCCGTGACATTGTCGCTCTGAAGACGGCTGACGGGCCATTCGAGGTCAAAGACGGAACTCTCATCGCGCCTGATTTGCCGGGCCTGGGTATCGAGGTACGCCTGGAGGTACTTGGCGAGCCTGTTTCTAGCTACGCGTAAATATCTGTTCAATAGTCAGAGACTTCACCAGAACCGTTAGAGTGAACTTCTATCCTCACAAGATGAACGGTCGGGAGGAGACCTATTGAGAGAAAATTCTACAGGTGGTATTCATCTAAGATAGAGCTGATTCTCCTTGATGAACTAGGAGACGTAGCATTGCTAATAACTTGTGAAGCAACATCGTAAGAAATGCGTGATGCAACTGAACCTGAATCATCTTCATGCGGAGGAAGTTTGGTTTTCACCCCCATTTATCCCGTCACGCCAATCTCGAAACCACAACGTTCCGCCCTCACCACACTATTCAACAAAAGACCGCAAAGTCAACTTCTTGGAGTAAAAAGTTCAAGGTGCAGGGTAACTGAGTCTCAGGTAAATTCAATACCTTGGAGCAACGTTTTAGGAGCCCATGTATTTAAGTAATACCAAAACTCGTAAAAGCCATGAAATGGCGGCGGCTAAGCAGGGGTGAATGACTAGGATGGAGCCCTATGGTCGAGCTCGGCCTTCCGCACTGCCGTTTTGACATTGATATCGTGTAGGAAGAAGCGCGTTGCTCCGATGTCAATCAATCTCTCGAGGGCGGCTTTTGTTACGTCAACACTGACATCGAGTTCGGCTTCATCTTTCAGACCGAGAAGGCGACAGACTGGCCTTGTATAAGACCAACGCCCATACCCAAAACAGAGAGAGATCCCTCTTGGGGAGCAGCCATTACGTTCATCAGGCTGCCGTGGTCTTCTTCGACAGATTCTTTAGCTTTTTCGAGTATGTTGACCACAGTCTCAAAACTCCTTGATTCTGATGGTAATGCCTGAAGCTTCATCCAAGCATCGCGCCACGATACTGGCGGGTGGGACCATTCGTTGATGGTTGTCATGATTTCATCGAACTTGGCGTCTGGAATATTTGAACTTTCTTCAGGTCGTGGAGGTTCGTCATCGCGTGGTCCTTCGTAACGTGTTGGAATGTCAATGAAGTCCCTCGCTGAGATCGTCACGAGATTCCCGGGAGAGCATGGGACTGTGTTCTGTCCCGTTTCTAGGGTATAGCCCATTTTCGTTTTTTAATAGCCGAATCTACCTAGCCAGGTAGTCTCAAGCCATAGCCCATATTGATCTGTATAACTCCAGCTGATATCAGCTTGCCGATGTTGAGCCAGTGATAATCCGTGATAGTCGACAAGACTTGGTTTGGCACGATCGACGACATTGGAAGGCTCCTGATCATCCGTTCTACACGCAAACTTCGGAATTTTTGGACGTCAGGGTCGTACTCTGCTGCTTTGACTGTGTCCCATATAGGTCCTGGTGCTGTGCAGCGGCCAAAGAGCGAAGCGTGATGTGGGTTCGAGAAGTCCAGTATTCCAGTTATTTCGAAATCTTTCCTCAACTGACGTCTATCAGGAGTGATGCGCGTGTGCGCTCGAGCAATCATGGCTGGCATTGCAATATTTATTTTGAGCGACTTCCGGTTGCGGTCCGAGTAAATCGGTAGTCCATACGAATAGACATTATCGAACATAAGCAGACCCATCTGTAGCCGGTCCGGTGGCTGTATCCATTTCATTCCTGTGGGCCATGGAATCTTGGATCCGGGCATCGAAGCTGGGATCAGTGCCATGCGATTATCTGGCGTATACGACTCATGAACCGACTCGACTTGCCCAACCAGCTCCTTGATCTGTGTTTCTGGTAACTCACAATGGAGACCCATGCAATCGTTTGCCGACGCCTCCTCCTGGAGTAGCTTGACAAATCTAAATGGATGCGTCCACCTGAGGAGTTGCTTTTCTTCGTGATGCCCTAGCCACTGTTCGAATCCCGGAAGCAATGATCCAAGAGGAACGCGCAGTGGAAGCGGTTTGCTAGCCAGGGCTTTCTCGAGCATCAAATCGGGTTCTTTGACGATGTCGACCGAGAGTTGGGTCACAAAAGGCAGTCCGTTGCCTACACGCCGCTGGCCGAAAGGCCATCTTCTCGATTACTGAAGAATGCGGGTAGTCTGCTAGATCCGATATGGCGGGCGACGATATCGTCCTTGCTCATCTTGACCTCTCGTCCCTCAACACCCTGGGTGTGAACGAGCCTGGCTTCGTTCCATGGTGCCTCGTCGAGCACCTCGGGCGCGCCGACGGCGGCTCTTGCGCAACGACGTTGAACACAACGGTGTACAGTCGCGATAGTTGGCCTGAGAGCCCGCCCGAGGTCTTAGCCTGTTGTCGCCGACGAAACTATCAAGAAGGTAGTGGTCCGCGTAGCGGCGCTAAGATCAGGTCAGTAGGAGAATATATCGTAGGACGATTGACAACTTACTCCGAGAATCACCACGTCAAGAACGATTCTGTCGGTTTTAGGTGGTAGCAGGATTGGATCTGGACCTTTACAAACGTCAGTAAAAAGCTTCTCTATTAATATATAGTATCAAGCATGAGATTACCTTCAAATGACTCCAAGTTGTTCTGGAACAGAGTGCCAGGGAGGTGCGATAGGAGTCGACCTTCTTCTGAGCGCCGTGATACTTGATTTGCATGAAGTCGTTGTGTAAAGGAGGAATGAGAGAAGTTGAGGAGGAGGAGTTGAACGGGGAAGTTGGGGGTGAGAGGCCGGGTAGAATAGATTGAGGTGAGAGGTTGAGTGGAAGAAGTTGAATGAGAGAAGTTGAGTTGGATGGAGAAAATTTGTGAGAGCAGTTAAGTAGGAGAAACTGGGGAGGAAAAGAATCTTCTGTTTTCAAGGATGAATTCAAGTCACCACAGCTATCCGCTCGAGTTTGGTGCAAATTCAGTGCTATTCGAGGCGGATGAAAGAGGGAGCACTAAAACTACCAAGGTGAATGGAACAAGAACCTTCTGTTCATGCAGACTGTTTAACGATACCACAGCCATTCGCTCGAATTTGGTGTAAATTTGGTGCAATTTAGGCGGAGAGGAGAGAGCACCAAATCCATGCTCCAGATAAGTGTGAATCAGAGTTGCTTAACAAACGAATGGCTGGATAAAAAATTATTCCGGTCCAACCAATCATCTTGAAAGTAAGGAAATTCCTCAACCAAACGCTATTTAGTGAGCTGTAAAAATTACCAATAGGGAGACCGTACAAGAGCCAGCTCGGTCGACGATTGACATGTTTTGCAGGCGCTGCTTGCCTCGTAGACGAAAGTACTGTAGACAATTCACTCAGAATTGATCCTTGGTATAAGTTATAAGCATTGATATCCGCTGGATGACGCTCGATAATTGCCGTGTGCCGGGGTATGGAGGCCATTGTTCTTATCTGAGAAGATCGCCGAGCGTAGGAAGCTTTAGGCCCGAGCCTTTCGGATGTTGACTTTCCATTTTTGTCGCTATGGTTTAAACTCCAAGTATGCTCATTAATCAGCTATTGGAAAATGCCCTCGAGTTGTCAAAGTATCTTGATTACTTCTTCAAATACCTATTCCTCCAAGAAAGCCTTGAAGCACCAACTCTTCACCGTCATTGTTTCGCAGGACGCATCTAGCTATAGAGTGTAACACGTTGAGCTCGGCGATGTGATCCGAAAAAGGGAGAGGGGAATCGAGGACGTCTTTTTTTACGGGCATGTTGTACGAGGTATGGACTCATGAATATTGAACACTGGATGCCATGTGC
Source organism: Microcera coccophila (assembly GCA_024112705.1). NCBI lineage: Eukaryota > Fungi > Ascomycota > Sordariomycetes > Hypocreales > Nectriaceae > Microcera > Microcera coccophila. Next base: position 5,163 of record JAMYIC010000346.1, on the reverse strand, counting down.
TTGCAAGGGCAACGAAGTTTACCACCGTGTTGCGGCAGCCAAGCTTGTGCTCTTCGGTAATGATGTTCTATTAAACAAGGTGGACTAGCGAGTTCGTTGACTGGCACCCTCTCCGATTATTTGATTTGTTTGTAGCAGTATGGCCCCCCGGCCTTCAAAGAATCTAGCACATCCCTAAGTCTTGAAAAACGTCTTGGAAATTTGGCAAAATTCCAAGGGAAACGTGGAGATTAGATGAAAAATAATGCTCAACAGGAGAGGGAAGGACAAGAGAAAAGAATTAATTGATGAAGGACATGATTAGGGATGCTCGGATCACATAGGGTTCCTCCATTTCCCGTGGGTAGAGTTTGGAATGAGGAAGTTCGATGAAGTTGACTTTCATTACATCATGATACTCTATCGCTTAAGGAGGACGGTCTCTGACGTGGCTTCGCTCCAAAGGATGTCTGGGGTCAAAGTCGGGGTCATCTTCATGGTCAGAGTCCTGGTTGCCACCACTCGTTCCCGCAGGTGGACTTAACCTAGGTCGAGGGGCTACACCGATTCGAGCAGCATATCGTTGTGGGCAACTTGAGGAGTACCAGGCTATTGTAACGTCTAAGTGTTCAGGAAACTGCCTTTTCTATATAGGAGTTGCATTCATCTCCACATTAGCTATTGAGCAGGACATTCGCTGGGAATTTGAGATGATGCCATGAGCGAGGAGCCTATGCAAGCAGCTACCGACCGAATGACTGATCAGGTGGGCAATCGCCTGGCTCTGGCTCCAGAAAAACGTATTCTCGATATTGTGGGCATCACCATCAGCCATCGCCAAGTCGACGTGGTCTAGGCTTAGCTACAGGACGGCGCCTGCACATACTGGCTTTTTTCCAACTCGTTGATGTTATGGGCATGTCGTTCGCCAGTTCGTCCTTCGATGAGGCCCATATCATTGAGTCCCCTCCCTCACATGCTTAACAACACTCATGTCTATCCCACCTTGCAAGCGCGCTCCGCTCCGGCCGCCGGTCAATCATCACCGACTTCTCCTCAACAAGCCATGATCCTTGGGGCAAACGTACCGAATACTCCAAGCGCCTACGCTGTACGCCGCCGGCACCTTCTGCCTAGTGTCGGTCTGCACGTCATGGAGCTTCCCGCCATGTGAAACAAGGTCAAACGAAGTTACGATATCGTGCAGAAGCGCTTCGGCACAAGGCGCGTACATTTGGCGGCGGGGTGAAACATCAGTACAGGATATCGTTGTTCATTAGGAGAGACTTAACAGCTATTCGTTTGTTGGCTGTTACTGATCTGCAGACTTATGATGCGTGTCTCCTCGCCGAGATAAGAGTCTACAGTTTGCCGCAAGCTGTCACCATAGCTACGGAGCTCGTCCAGGAATACGACGAGAAGCTGAGAGTTGAACTGGAGAGTATTTCTGCCCTGAGCCCCGCGCTCGTAGATGCGATAAAGCTCGTACATGGAGGTACCGCTTTGTGGTTGGAGAGGCTACGCGGCCAAAGATATTCGAAGAGGCCAGACGACCATGCCCTTTAACTTTTGATGAACATGAGGGGTGGCCATGAATCCAAGAAGTTCGGTAAGCAAATCGAAGACGTCAACAGGTTTTTAGAACTGACGTGTCTTGCTATTTGACTGCCTAAGAATTGCCAAAAGTTCTACAGCTTTAAATTGTGCTTGAATTTGGAGCAAATGGTAGATGAAGCCGAGACAAGGCTGGTTGGCACTAAAACTCTAGGATTTGTTCTTGAAAGAGCTTTCCATTTTATATGATCTCTTTTAGAAGGTCTCAGGCTGCTAGAGGGGCTATGTATGGCATAAGTAACACCATTATCGAAACAAGATCGATAGCAGAATAAGTAGTTCTACGACAGTCCGCTTATGCGATTACTATCATCAGATTGCTGAAGAATTGCAGGAGTAATAGGCGAGCTTCCATCAGGGGCTTACAGTCCTACTCCAAAGCTTCCATTACATCCACATTGTTAGCAAGATAGCGTCTCCTTTTTACCGCAATTCTAAGCCAGATGTCCAAAAAAAATCACTTTTATGTCGAAACTACACGAACTTTTCATCCAGCCGATCCCAAAAGAACCAGTTAACTCGTAAACCAGGGAGCACGTGCATGATTAACCCCACAGCAGGAGGCTCTTTACATATTATGGCGGATCACTGATTCACTTACTTTCCCCCACATGTGGTAGAATCTTAGGATTGCGATAACTTAACCTCAGCTAGACAGATCCTACAAATACGGTCAATCATCTAAAAAAAAAATCCATGTGCGTAGCATTAGATATAGAAATTTGTGTCTTTAGTGGAGCGGAAGGAACCATCAAGGCCACAGTCACGTCTCATGTAGTCACATACAAAAAGACCTGATTGTAATTTCAACTGCGCTGCTTCATGTTCATATTAGTCTCCAATATGTAGTTCTAGCCTTCGAAAAGCTTAAAACGGGAAGCGTTTACACATGTGAATCATTGGAGTCATTTCATACGGATAAAACTTTACTCTTTCACTCATACGCTTCTTTCGTCTATGTACAAAATCAGGGTATCAACTCATGCACGCCAAATAAATACTCTTCCTCTTCTTCCAAAGCCTTTTACGCTAGCCAGAACCAGATCTTCTCGAGCAAGTTCCTGGGAACAGGAGGCTGGTCAAGGGCCTCTAGCTCATCCATCTCTTTCTTTCCAGTAATCACGTCAATATTGTGCGTCTTGATGCAGAGAGGTGTTCTGAACCAAATCTTGTGACCGATGTAAAGAGCCAGGAAGATCGGGAGGGTGATGTAAGCAGCAATGAAGTTCTTGACGTCCCATTTCCCCTCGGTGAAGACCGCGAAACCATTGGTGATGGTGAGGGCTGTGATCACAAAGAGAGCAAAGTACGTGGCGTAAGGCTGGAATCGAGTCTTGTAGGGCAGAGTATCGAGGACGCCATTGAATATCATGGCCTTTCGGAAGCGGAGGTATGTGAGCATGACAACGATCCAGGCGATGTATCCGGAGATGGTTGAGATGTTGACAAACCAGCTGAAGACGGTAGCACCGGAATTTGATACATTGAGGAAGGCGAGAAGACCGAATGACCAGGTAAAGAGCACAGCAGCCCACGGGACGCCGAGTTTCGTGGTTTTCCTGAAAAATGCTGGTGCTTGTCCATTTAGCGCCATGGAATACAAAACTCGGCTTCCAGAATACAGGAACGAATTGCCAGCAGACCACGCAGAAGTTAGGACACTAGCATTTATCAAATGAGCTAAATTTGACCCCATTCCGACGTTTTGGATGCTGATTACAAAAGGGCTGGCGCCAGCATCAGAGCTGCCGAGGAGACGCTCATCCTTGGCGGAGACAAGGACGCCGATCAGGAGGGAAGCGACACCGTAGAAAATGGCTAAACGCCAAATAAACCGGCGAGCGGCCTTAGGGATATTCCGTCGGGGAGCAACGGCCTCACCAGCTGCAATAGAGATCAGCTCAGGAGAGGTGATGAAGGCAAAACCGGCGCTGATGAAAGCACTCCAGTAGGCGAGGAAGTTCCCCCAGTTCCCTGACGCAACAAACGGCTGAAATGCGCCATCAGCCTTCCAATAATGAAAGCCGAGCACGCCGTCCTGATTGGGGCCTCCACCAAAGAAAATGACAATGCCGAGGATGATGAGGCCGCAGATGGTGATGAGCTTGATACTGGCAAACCAAAACTCGGCTTCTCCGAAGAAGCCTACGGCAATGATGTTGAGGAATAGCATGACGACGAGGACGATGGCAATCCAGACACCGATATTGACCGGGGGTTTCCAGTAATCGATGATGATTCCAGCGGCCACTGACTCAGCACCGATGAGGATCGAGTACGCATACCAGTAGTTCCAGCCAGCCGCGAAAGCAAGAGAAGGATCGAGGAAACGACCGACAAAGTAGGGAACAGTGATACCGCGCATGGGGAGGTAAGTCACCATCTCGGCTAAGCAGTTCATGATGACCCAGACAAGGATCATCATTGACAGGTATGCCATGAAGAGAGACGCGGGTCCAGTTCTCGAGAGGATGGCTCCGGATCCAATGAAGAGACCAGTACCAATAGCACCGCCTATCTCAGGTTAGTAAATGTTGATTTGAAGATGTTGACTCAAAGATGTCGACTCAAAGATGTCGACTTGAACATCTCAGTCCTCAAGAGGGGAGGGGGTTCCAACTCCACCACCAAGAGGACATTAAGACAGGACACAACGTACCAAGAGCCAAGAATTGAATGTGTCGAGACTTCAACCCTCTTTCAAGTTGATCATGTTGTTCCGCGAGATTGTATTCGGTCCGTTCAACAGAGCCATTGCGGCTACCCTCAGGGTTGAGGTCGTAGCCACCAGTGCGAACTTCCTTTTCGGCCATTGTCGCGAATTATCGATGAACCGAACCTCCAGAGACGAGAAAGATTGAAGAGATGTTCACCCGCAAAAATCCGATGAAAAAGAGGCTGGGGGGTGGTATTTAAGTTTGATCTCCTCGTCTTGACTCGAGACGGTGGAAGTTTTCCGACAAAGTTGGGGAAGTGGGGGAGCCCGGGGTCGTCGAGGAGGGGAAAACGGACCCACGCTCTCTGGCTTAGAGGAAACCAGGTAGGAAAAGGGAAAGGATAGTGAGATGAGACTCACTAGGGCGATAGGGATGAAGAGGGGGGAAGAAACAGGAGCAAGGTTTGGAGGGGAAACGGTCTTCTTATTCTGGATGGTCTACAGGCCGAGAAGGATGTACAGTGTACATGTCGCCTCTGCATACGACACACATATCAATGACATGGAGGTATGGACCAGTACGACCTAGCGCCACAGATAAGGGCGATTGGGGTCGTTATCCCCCTGCCCAGGAGACTTTTGAGAGCCAGGGTGGACAAGATTGGGGAGGATTGAGAGCTTGTCGCCGGGGCCTCGGCGGTTTGGACGGGCGAGAATCGAGGAGTGAGGTGATACGTCGTTCTACAGAAAATGATCAAAACTCCAGAAAAAAGCCAAGTCTGGGGACTACGGGGCAGATGTGCCCGCAAACCAAGCGTTGGCGATCTGAGATCTGGGAGAGTTCACATTTGACGACAAAACTCAAGGACGGACAATCGCTACAGGGCCTCATAGTCAGCGGTCCACCGGGGGGG
>JAMYIC010000343.1:0-27084 GCA_024112705.1 Microcera coccophila | reverse complement strand
GTCAGTCACTGAAACCTCCCTAAGTGCCTACTGAAACCCGCCCGCCTGATTCCCGCTGAGCCACGGAATTGCGGCCATGGTGGGCCCGAGGGGATTCTCAGTGACCCAAGCGACCCTAGGAAACCCGAAGCAAGAAACTAGAGGGTGTCAACAGATAGATACCTGAAAGCACGAAACCCAATGAAGCCCACCTCGAGATTTGAAGCTGATGTTGTGGGCCGAGCGAGGCCTTCGGAAATAGGCTTTGTTCTAGACGCCGATGGTGGGGCGAAGCAACAAACTACTACTAACAGTTCGACACATGGCGATTGCAAGCTTCACGATACTGGGAATCGATGAATCGTGCTGTTTCATGGTCAATGATTGGACCCGCGAGCATCTCCGGCAACCTCCGTCCAAGAACTCCGTCTGCCGTGTCACAATGCCCTTCCGAGCTAGAGCTTCAACCTGTTTCTTGTCGTCAGGACAGCAAAGTTGATCTCGATCAAAAGCAGTTGGAAGGAAATTCATGATGCCGTGTCCACGACAGGGATAGCCATGCGTCTCGCCGGCTATAAGGTTATTTGTGGCCACCCAGTTCCTTGCTGTCGGCTGCGGTGGCATGTCATTTGGATCGGGAACTCTTGCATCCGTTACCAACATCCCGAGGACCTTGTAATCTGTACTGCAGAGGCAGTAGTGAGACGTGCCGTCGTTGTGCTAAAGCCATCGCTGTGCTAGAGCCACCGAGGGGCCACAGCATCTCAGCCTGGTCCGCGAATATGGCTCAGTACTCAGAGGAGTCTGCCTGTTCCGATACGAGCATTGGTGAGACAATTATTATGATAGCTCACCGAAGTGGAGATTTTCGGAAACCATTAAAGTGCTCTTATAAATGACGTCATGTTTGGCATTTCGGCAGTGGCTGAAATTGCGGCTTCCTAGAATCATGTTTCACCGTTTCCCGTCCGTTTCCATACGGAAACAAGTTGGAAACGGAGGAGTACCTCGGAAAGATGATGGCTCTAACAGAAGTAGGGGAAACGGATTTGACTTCGCCGGCGCCACATCTGCCCACGATAAGATTGCCCTCAAGCTGGTGTAGAATTGAGGGGTTGACTCATTTGACGCGCATGATGCTGAATTCTCCTCATCTACCTCTGTCTCTTCTCTCTAGAGAGCGATAACAGCTTGCTAATCATACGCTCTTCTCTCAATACGTGTCTCATTCAGTGGTAAGCGCAACAGGAAGATACTGGTCTCATAATCTGCATCCAAAGTGTGCTCCAGAAACGGCTGCTTAACCCTTTGTAGCGAACTAGACGATACACTAGACCTTTTACAGTCAATGGAGTGAGCCCCTCCAATGAATGGTCACCGCCTTTGACCTGACTGGCCAACACTCGGCAAAACTTAACGACCACAATGATCTGTCGTGCTCGGTCACCGGTATTCGGCCTTCCAGTCCAGCTGTTTTATATCTCAAGTCCCTTTTGACCCCGCAAATCTCTCGTCGAGATAGCGGACTTCTTGATTGAAATCCTATCCTTTAGCTCCTCCCACGGTACGTCTCTGTTGTTCGTGTCCCGGTTAGAACTCTCAATCGGCGAATTTTCTAGTGGGGAAGCTTGGACACAATGGCCTCTTTAGACAACTCTTTGCTCTCGCGCATCTATATAGACTACGTCTATGTTCCTGCGGCGCTGCTCATTGTGGGCACCCTCATTGTTAAGAAGGAATGGACCCCTTACTCGGCCCTCGTTGCTCTGGCTTTCGGGGCCTACAACTTCTGGAACTTCCGTGAGTCGTTGCTGGCATTGAGCTTCCAGTCGTCAACTGCTGACGGTGCCACCCCATAGAGATCAAGAAGGTCTTGAAGCCTGATGTTTTCCAGGAGTTTGAGCTCCAAGAGAAGACGGTCATCTCGCACAATGTTGCGATGTAAGCCTACCCAACAAAAATCCCACCCGCCGCTTCAGAAGAAATAGGCTAACAGCTCTCTTTCGCAGCTACCGCTTCAAGCTCCCCAGCTCCCAGTCTATCCTCGGTCTCCCCATCGGTCAACACATTTCCATCGGCGCCCCGATCGTCCAGCCTGATGGCGCTACCAAGGAGATTGTCCGCTCTTACACTCCCATCTCTGGAGACCACCAGCCAGGCTACTTCGACCTTCTCATCAAGTCCTACCCCCAGGGAAATATCTCCAAGCACATGGCCTCTCTCATGGTTGGCCAAGCTATCCGTGTTCGTGGACCCAAGGGCGCTTTCGTCTACACTCCAAACATGGTCCGACATTTCGGGATGATCGCTGGTGGAACCGGAATTACTCCGATGTTGCAGGTTATGCGGGCTATTGTGCGGGGTCGTGCTGCCGGTGACAAGACCGAGGTCGACTTGATCTTCGCCAACGTTACTCCTCAAGACATTCTCCTCAGGGAGGATCTCGATGCTCTTGCTGCGCAGGATGCTGGAATTCGTGTTCACTATGTCCTTGACAAGCCCCCGGAGGGCTGGACTGGCGGTGTCGGCTATGTCACTGCCGATATGATTACAGTATGCCCCCAGTCTTTATCTCATACAGCGTCCCAGCCAGCTAACCCTTCTTCCAGAAACACCTTCCTAAGCCTGCCGATGATGTCAAGATTCTCCTCTGCGGTCCTCCTCCTATGGTCAGTGGACTGAAGAAGGCTACTGAGAGCCTTGGCTTCAAGAAGGCTCGCCCCGTCAGCAAGCTCGAGGACCAAGTTTTTGCCTTCTAAGCTAACAGATGAGCGAAAGCACTATGACATGAATGAACGAGCATAAATGCCTCTCACGTAAGGGGGAAACTGTAAAAGGAGGATAGATTTGATTATTTCAGTGACCAGTCCTCTTGACTATTACATCCAGCGTTGGCATGACGGGAACTGGTGGAACGTATAATCATGTTACAATAATCTCTGCAGTAGGGGACATCGGCTACTTTCACACAATGGTATTTGTTGCGAAGCACTCGGACTGATCACAAATGTTTAAAAGTTTAAAAGCCACGCTTACCATTTTCCCCAATGCCTACGAAATATCTAGCCAATATGATATAATGTGATATGATATGATACAACCCAGGTGAGGCAATGGGCCCTGTCCCGCCCCCATACTGCCTTCCTACTCCTCGTCATCCTCGTCTGCAGCACGGCCACCGTCGTCTTCACCTGCCCCCTCATCCTCGTCGCTGTCAACGACGCGCCCACGACGCCTTTTGTGTTGTTGGCGAGGTGCCGCATCCTCGTCTTCGTCCTCATCGTCACCGCCCTTGGTCACCGTGTCGTCGACATCCATTTTGTCGTCTTCATCATCAATTGCCTTCTCGTCAGCTTCCGAGAGGGGAGTCTCCTCTCTGTCTAGATTCCTTTCAGCGCGCTCAAGAGCATCATCCTCATCCTCATCACTGTCAACCACGATTTCGGCAGACTTGAACTTGGCGGGCTCCTTCTTTGTGAGACGGCGTCTCTTCTTCGTATGAGTTTCCTCTTCAGAGTCATCGTCGTCACGCTCGCTCTTCTTCTTTCTTGAGGCCTTCTTCGGCTTCCCTTCGCCGGTAGAACGAGGTGCCGCCTTACGCTTTCGCTTAACTTTCTCGCCGGTCTCACTGTCGGTCGTCATCTCGGCATCAATGCGGGCGCGCTCCTCCTCCGCTCTCTGTTCGGCTTGAAATCGATCGCGGGCAGCAATAGCCTCTCGCTCCTTTCTGATCTTCTCCTGTCGTTGCCGTTCCTGTTCCAATACCCGTTCACGTTCTTCCTCACGGCGTTTCAGCTCTGCTTCTCTCTGTTGTTTGGCTGCTTCAATCTTCTCCTTGTTCTTCTCCTCCCACTCTTTTTGCTTTCCTATGGCTCGCTCCAGCTGCTTGCGCAACGTGTTTCGGGCCATGTTTGCACGCTGCTCAACGTCGTGCTTGGGATAAGGTGTCTGAGGATGTGCAGCAATCTCGTCGAGAGACGTAATGGCAGACTCCAAACCTTCGGCTGCCTTCTCGAGCTGCTCTGACGAGCGCTTGTTATCGGGCAACGCCTGTACTGTCGTGACAAGTTGAATTTGCACAAATGCGACGTTGAACTTGTAATGAACTTGATCGGGGGCAACTTCGAGGGCCTATGCATTGTGGTTAGCTTTGGATAGATAGGGTGTGATGAAAGAGAGCCATACCTTCTTGGCGCACTCGAGTGATTTGTTATAAGAATCAACATCCCGCTCTGCCCGGCCTCGGTTCAACCAAGTCCGGCCGAGGCAAGCTAAAATGACGGGATCGTTGGCTTTCCCGTCCTTGGATAGGGCTATCTCATAATGCTCGATTGCCTTCGAATACTGCCTCAGCTCGGCGTAAATGTGACCCAAGTTAACATAGAGGTGGGAATCCCGGAGGGTCTCTCGAATCTTGTTGAAGATACCTAGCGCTGTCTTGAAGTCTTTCTTATCCTCAACAAGTGCAATGGCGAAACCTTGGGCGGCATACGCATTCTTGGGGTCGAGTGACAGCGCCTTCTCAAAAAACTCTACTGCCTTGCCGTATATTGCGCTTCGCTTCGCCTTTTCAGATTCCGACTCTCGTCGCATCTCTCTTGCTTGCGTGAGATAAAGATTACCCATCCCAACAAGGGCATATCTGTCATGCTTGTCGTAATTCTGAAGTGTGTGCTTGTAGTGGCGGAACTCAGGATCCTCGACAATATTTGTCGGGCGTTTCCTCGAGTGGACTTTACCAAGGTACCAACCATACAAGGCCCGAACCTCAAGGTCGCTGGTATTCTCTTGATAGAGCTTCGCAACTGCATCTGGACCTTCCTTATTTGGATTCTTCCTGAGCTTGATATATGCCAGTCTAGCGCGGGCATCTGTGTAGTCGTCGTGGCGAGCAAGGAGTTCTTCGTACACTTCAATAGCCTTGTCGGTCAGTCCTCTAGACTCATAGCTTCGGCCAAGATTGAAACTAATAGTGGAGACCAAGGCGTCTGTGTCCATCTCTGGATCCCTTTCACCAATCTTCATACAGGCACCCAACGCAGCTTCGAACATTTCGCTCGCAAGGTCGTATTTCTCTGCCTGGGAGTGAAAGCAGCCAATGTTGTTGAGTAGTTGGGGCGGTAAGAATTTCCGTAGAGAAGCTTTAGCCTCACTCTCGTCAGTGACGTCTTTGGGATGTTCAGAGAGAGGAACTTGATCCAACTCCAGCTGCTCAACCTGTTGTAAGCAGTGGAGTGCCTTCTCGGGGTAATCGGTTTCGTATAGACGAGCCAAATTGAGGAGTACGGAAGCGTCTGGCGCAATTATCTTCTTCGGATCTTTCCAGGCACTACGGACACCTTCGAGGAGCGCAGTCGCCTTCTTCATCTCGGCTGATTTATCCTCTTTGCTGTCACTATATTGGCTAGCGAATACCTCCTCTGCGTATAGAGTTCCCAAGAGAATCATCGCTTCATGACTCTTAGATTGTTGAATCATCTTCTCCAGGCGGAGCTTGGCTTCTCCAAGGTCGTTGTTCAGGACAGACAGCTGAGCAACTCCAAATTTTGCTGGAAGATATCCCGTTTCAGTGCCTCCACGAGCGTCATCGGCACGGCGGTAATAGTCACTTGCGCGAGCTGTGTCGCCATTGTAATGAGCTTTCCTCGCGAGAAGATACCATCCATCACTGGCAATTGCATTCACATCCGTGTATTGAATAGCTTTGTGAGCCAGCTTCTCTGCGTTGTCCCAAGCTTTTCGAGATAGGAAGTAACCGGCAAAGGTAGAGCAAGTAAGAGGAAGGTCCTTGTCCAGCTTGAAGGACTTCTGGGTAAATTCGGTCATTGCTCTCTTGTAGAGCTTGAGGAACTCTTCGCTATTCACAGGCACATGGCCGCTGGCATCGAGATAGTACAACCCCAGCAGGATATTGGCAACCTTCGAGTCCGGGTTGATCTCAAGGCATCTTTCCCATGCCATCTTAGCGTCGTTCTTGAAACCAAGCTGCCAAAAACAACAGCCAATGCCGATCCGAGGGTCAGGGTCAACCAATTCCGGCATCTTTTGAAGAACGTCTTGATATATGGCCAGAGATTCCGGGTACTTATGCATCGAGAAGAGAGCTCGTGCTTTGCCCACCAATGCTAACATGTTTTTCCCTTGCGAAACTCGAAGGGCATCGTCGAATGATTTGACGGCGGTTTTCAAAAGCTCGTGCTTTTCTGATCCAATTCCTCCAGCGGTCTTCGATGGTGCCTGCAATGATGCTCTCAGAAGGAGCAACACGCCACGAGCTAGAAATATAGGTGGAAAAGACGGGTTGAGACGTGCAGCGTCATTAAGAGATGATGTTGCTTGTTGAAGATAGTACTCTTTCGTCTTCGCGTCCGAGATTCGAGTGCCCTCTGAAGCAACTCGAGGTGCTTCACGGCTCTTCCATAGATACATCCAGCATAGACAGCAGATCATGCTGACCTTATCTCGCGGATTGCTGCTGTTGTTCTGAACTGCACTACCGCCACGTATCAGCATTTCGATGGCATGGTCGATCTTTCGCTGTTTCGCGTATGCCAAGGCGACGGTCATCCAGTAGGTTTTGGCAGCGCGTTCGTTTTCGAAAAGAGTACAAAGCTCGGTCGGGTCATCGACTAGGTCTTCGAGGTCAATTTCTACGGCCTCGTCTTCCTGATCACCTTGGACCGGGATATCGATAAAACGAATGCTGCCAGACGCAGGGGCATCGCCGCCATTGGCAATACCGTTCGCCGTCCCGTTCGGCATGGCCACGAGGGTTATCGGAGCAAATCGCTAATTATACCAAGACGTCGAAGTTCAGTCGAAAGGAGAGCCAGGGCTTGGCAACCAAAGAACGCGTCGGTTAGCAACTTGCAATGCGCCTGGGGACAACTGATGGCCGGCTCATCAGCAAACTCAGAATCAAAGGGGCATATTCAATCGTAGAAACCGGGGCTTCGGTGAGCCAAGATTGAGCAGATGACTTCGCTCCTCTGTTAATTTATTGAGAGCTGACTTGGTGGCGTAAAATTGTTGCGAACGGCCGAGCTGCTGCGCAGTTGGAGAGCCGCGTGGCCCGTGCACGGGCGACGTCGGTTTGACATGTGGCGCGCGCTTCAGCCACAGAGGCCCCAGCCACATAGGCTCTTCCTACTTAACCACGCGCCCCAAGAAACACCGTGCACACCCAAATAACGGAATACGTTAGTTTTATAATATATGACGTTCTAGAATTTTGAAAATCGGAAGTACCTCGAATATAAGCCTTACTGGGGTATCGAAATACTTAAGTGTTATTCAAGGCTAGAATTCGATTAAAAATATGGTTGAAAAAGGTAGTGTTATCGCGTTATTGGAGGTGTAGGTGTGCACGTTATTTTAGTTATGGAGCTAAGCCTCAGCCCCCTTTAACTCCCTTTTGTCTCTACACCGCCAGCGAGTCCCACGCTCCTCTCTCAGCAATCTGGAGAATATGATTGCACAGGTTCTGATCGCATCTTCATTTCTGCGCCTACTAGAAGTCCTTCTTGGTTATGAACGAAAATGAAAGAGTGTCGTGCTTACCAATGCTACTGTTAACAACAGTTGACAAAGAAGAGATCACGAGCACTGGTCAACTTATTGTCGGCAAACTAAATTTTAACCAACAACCGACGCAATGAATGGGGTTTTGATAGGTCGCTCACTCTATCGCCTGCAGATCGCTTCACGAGTCGAGTTCGAGTCTGTCCAGGTAAGATCAAGGCCAAGGAATTCTTACGGACGACATTTGCGACGGTGTTCATATCGTGATAACCATGAGCTATGTGTCCGAGCCTCATGAATACCTTGTCAATCGCATTTATATGAGTTTCTAGTCTTGTAAACAACACCATCTGCAACTCCCCGAGCGAAACGTAGAGTGAGCACTAGCAAGTCAACAAAGTACGGAAAGAGTTGGCGAACATGATCCATAAGGTAAGGTAGATATAACACCATCGGATGATTTTTCAAATCACTTCTTGCTTAAACCTCGATCGACGAAAGCCGAGAGAAAGAGAAAGACCTTACCGCATTAAACAGCTTCTTCCAGGAAATGCGTTTCGTATCTCATCTCACGACGATTGAGAACCTTTTAGAGGTTTCTAGCATGTACTCCAACCCTCTGTCAATGCAACGGCACAACATCTCTAAGGTGGTGTCCATCCGTGCAAAATTCTGCCAGCTGGCGGGTTCTCCTCGTCAAGACTCCCAGCTTTCTCGCCTCAGACTCCAGACACTTACTTTTCTCCTTCCGGAGCTTCCAAGACACTTCTTCAGTGCTGCGTTCGCTGATTTGTTGACTCAATATTCCTTTGTCATGCACAATTTTGGCCACGGTCAGAACACAACCATCTCCTAGTGCTACTTTGCTATCTCAAATTGGTGAGACTAAGCTGCAATAGCTGAGTGACGAGCAATTCATTGTCTTAACACCTGCTCGCAGTCATGCCGAAAGCAGCGCTGAGGGCATATCATCCCAGCGTCTTTTCCCAAGGGCGTGATAGTTGCACAGGATGGAACTGCTTGACTGCAGCCGAACAATTCGGCATCATCTTCAGTATCGTCGTAACGTCTGCTATTCTACTCTTAGCCTACATGTACTACCTGGGACGAATAACAGAGTCGCATCGGGAGCGGTCGTCAAGATCTCGATGCCGTCATCACAGGCGCCGAAGAAGGAACAGTAATCCGCCCACTGCCATGGCATTGGGGCAAGCGCCTGTGGTTCAAAGATGGCCAAACTTTCCACCAGGAGCCATGTACCAGCCGGTGATGCATAATCTTGTGGGACTCGGTGTCTCCTATCTTCATCAGCCTTTGGTCCCAGCATACTATCCCCAGCCGCCAGTCCCAGTCCCAGTCAACTATCCAGCTCACCCACAGCAACGAGTTGTTTACCCGCCACAGAACCCGCTCCGGCCAGTGTCAGGAAGAACACTTGCCGCTCCTCGTGTCGCATCTGAATCATCGTCTTCGGAATGGTTGTCGCCCCGACAGCCATCTTGGCACCAGCGGCTTTCCCGAGCGTTGGGAATACCAGCTGGAAGGGCGTCAACAATAGGCAGCTCGTCGGCAGTGGAAACGCCTAGGCAGTCAACGTCGCCGCCTAGACCTATGGCCGAGAACACAAGGACAACAACCTCGGGATTGAGACCCGAGTCTCCACATGCAAACTCTCACTATGGCTCACCAGGTAGCATTTTCAGTAATAATGGCAGCCAAAGAACCCAATCTCGCCCACTAAAAGCACCAGACGATTACGGCTTGTCGTCAACTGAGGCCGAAAGAGCACAATCCCCTCACACTGATGCTGCTACTGTTCATAGCGATGACTTCCAAGTGACCCCGGCACAAGTAGTCGTGGATCTTCAAGCAAACACTTCATCTCCAGACATTGGTGCATCTGGAAGGGGACATCTGAACGATGTCATAGAGAACGAAGAAAGCCTTGAGAGCGATATCTGCTCGGACGATAGACACACTTTACCTTCCATCTCATCCATGCAATCGGACTATAGTCCCGATTTGGGACCTACAACGCCAAGTATGTTCAAGCCGGAGGTCAGGTTCAAGCAAAATCAAATTCAAGGAGGCCAGGGGCTTGCGTATGACCCTTATCTTGACGCTCACCCATCGTCGCTGTAAGGTATGTCCTAGCAGAAAAAGCCGGCAGCTCTGATCAGTGAAGGGACCCCAGTTACGACTATGTTTGACAAGTCTTGTTAGGCCGATGGAAAAGCCGGGAAACTATGAGGAAGGGTATCTTCTAAGTTCTCTGCGAGGAATCATATGTTTGGTGTTGGACCGAGCTATGTCTCGTCGCGCCAACAGCTTATCCGCGAGCATAAGGGCTGGACCGAGGCTTCGGAATGATCGCGGCCGTGAAGCTTGCAGAACAAGCTGGGATTGGAGGTAAGGTAGACTCAAGATCGCTTCATGACACTATGCGTACTAATGTGAGGACACAAACAGGCGGCTTACGCCTAGTGAAGTGAGTGATGATGCAAGATTGCGCCCACTCCACCGCAATCCATTCATCAAGGTGGAGGAAGGCATAATCGTTAGGATTGAGGGGGTTTGAATTGGCGTGTAGGCCGCAGCGATGGCTTATGTCGAATGATGCCAATGATGACGCCGGGATAGCGTGGAAGATGGAACCAGATGTCCATCGCCGGTCTGAAAAGGAAGAATGATTGAGCCAGGAGCTACACAATGAGGCGCTGGGATGACTTCTACAAGGGGTTTCAAGAGGACGTACGTATCACATTGCAAAGTGAAGACATATACAGGAAACTAGTCGAAGCTTTGACACGCTAAAAAAGCACAATCTCCTCCCATGTAAGAGTTGACGGAAAGCTACCTTGAATCTTGAATGCTATGCAAGGCAAGATAAAATGTACAAAAATGTGGCCCGTGCTCTGCGCCGTCATCATCGTTCCTTGCTGAACCACTTCCGGAGCTGCTTGCCTTAGCACGGTCGCCTCCTCCAGCCCCATTCAACCTCAACTCAACCCGCCGCCAACACCGCCGACAGAAGCCTTGTCTTGCACCGTAAACGATACTTGTTCCAAGATAATGGATAGAGACTTTGTTTCCACTTACGCTCCTTAGACCATCTCGCAACACACTCCAGAACCAGAACCAAAGGTCATACCCCTCCCCCACCATCCTCGGCATCGCGCTCATTGTCCAACACAGTCCAGCTTTCCAACCCGCGCCACAGCTTTGCGGTAGACAAGCGACCGCTTCATCCGATTATTTGTGACCTCGCCCAAAGAACATCGCAATGTGGAACGACGAAGACAACAACCCATACGGGACAAGCTTTGATCGTCGGGATTCGCAAACATCTTCCTCTGCCAACCCAACGTCGCCGACATCCCGAGAATGTAAGTTGCTTTCGTTGTCCATCTTGCGCATGACCGATTTCCCATTATGATGGAACCGATGAGCTTGGAAGATGATGGCCAGGACATTGTTGATGACACTTTCGCGCTTATAGACCGATCTTTTGAATCACCTCATACACCTCCATCCGGCAGTGAGGACGAACCGACTCATGCTCAGTTCGGCCATGGAACCAGGCGCTCAGAGAGCGACGACGATGTAGTGTCAAGAGACGAAAGTGCTCCAAGGCGTAAGCCCGGTGGATACAATAGCCGTATCGAACAGATTTTATACGAGGATCCCGACTTGTCCATTTTGATCACAGAGGCTGGGAAGAGCCTCGAAAGCGGTGGTAGATATATTGTGTATACCATCAAGACCGGGGTACGAGCAATTATGACCTTGCTCATCTCATGACTGACATGTTGCATGCAGGACCTTGAAGTGCGCCGGCGATATTCCGAATTTGCTTCCCTTCGAGAGGCCCTGACCCGTCTTCATCCCACGCTCATCATCCCTCCGATCCCCGAGAAGCACACCATGGCCGATTACGCGGCGAATCCAACCAACGCGAAACAAGATCAGCAGATTATCGATCTGCGGAAGCGCATGTTGGCCGTATTTCTGAATCGCTGTCGCCGAATGGATGAGGTACGGACGGATGGGGTCTGGTGGCGGTTCCTGGATCCCAACGCAAGCTGGGTAGGCTTGTTTCATCAACCTTGTGTCATTCTGTGCTAATGTTAGGCAGAACGAAGTTCTACATTCTCACCCAGTCGCCTCAATCCCGAAATCAGTCCTAAAGGCCCCCCCTCTAGACCCCGCAAACCCGACCCCAGCCCACAGCTATTTGCCTATCCCTTCCGCTTCAGCAAAGCTCAAGACAGTTGCTGGCCAGAACCATGATACTAGCACCGGTGTTATTCAGCGCGGCCCTCATGCTTTTGGGAGATTCCCTCCCAACTCTCACGACCTGAGTGAGCAGGAGCTTGATCCTTATTTTGTTTCGTTCGAAGCTTCCATCAAAGAGCTAGAACAGCTCCTCGTGGGCCCTATGGAGAAAGTCAACCGTCGTACCCTTAGTCACCTATCATCACTAGCAGCTGACCTCTGCGAACTTGGCTCGGTGTATAACGGCTTTGCTGTGTCCGAGCAGGCTCCATCACTTGGGCCAGCGATTGAGCGCATAGGCCAAGCCGCTGATTTGTCTTACATCGCGACGGAGGAATTATCGGGATCCCTAGGGGCAAGCTTCGCCGAGCCCATGCGAGAGAACGCGCAATTTGCCGGGGTAGTTCGGAATGTGCTCAAGTATCGAGTTCTCAAGCGGGTGCAGCAAGATCTGACATCCGAAGAACTGAACAAAAAGAGAGCGCTTCTCGATCAATTGGAACGTAGCGAGGCTGAAGCACGGCGTATTGAAGATTACTTAACGAGTAGTCAACAGATCTCCCCGCCACCGAAACGATCAACGAGTCTTAGAGAACCTCCATCACACCATCGGCGAGATGCTTCAGACGACACTGAGTCTATTGATTCGGACTTTCCCCCTACTCATGGCGATTTTCCCGCAGCACCACCCTCCGCTAGCCAAGGCCTCCCGGAGAGAAGCACCAGCGTCCCTTCTCATAAGAAGATGCCCAGCGGCAACTCGATCACCAATAAGATATTTGGCCCCATTCGCCATGCGGTTCAGGGCGTGGTAGATGTTGATCCTGAGAGGACCAGGCGGGACACTATCGGCAAGACGAGGGAAAGCATTGGGCAATTGGAGCAGGCGCAGGTAGCCTCAGAGCGGGATGTCAAGGATGCTAGTGCTAGCGTTCTAAGAGACCTAAAGCGGTTTCAGAAAGATAAGGAAGATGATCTACGGCGATACATGGTAAGTTAAGTTCACTTTTAGCGCTCTTCTTACATCAAAGCTAACCCACGCAGCTCTCATATGCTCAGAGTCAGATTGAGTGGGCGAAGAAGAGCAAGCAGCAATGGGAGGAGGCTCGGACCGAGGTTGAAAAGATCGACGAGTCGTGAGGATGTGCCTTTTATGTATTACTGAGCGAGCAAGGCGAAGTGATCCAGGAAGGAAGAAAGGAAAGATATTAATACCTCGAAGCCTCTGTTTCCTGATCGTGACAAGCCAGAGAACCTTCAATCTAATACAGAGCAGAGCCGCTAGCGTTTGCCAGAGTGACTTGGCTAGATGCAATAACCTCAGTTCGAGGGTCGGGCTTGTCTCCTTGGTAGTCTCCTAGAAACCTCCCGTCCTGAACAATACATTTGATTTTGAAGTCGACAAAGAAGCTATGTTGAGACCCACGCCGGCCACCCTTCTCGGTAAATGTTCAGGCTGCATGATGAAAGGAAGTTTTCAATTTGATTTTTCTTTCTTGGCTCGATACCCTAGCAAACTAATGTTGTGCAAACTACTAGTTAACTAACGAGGTGCCTACCTTCACCTCTTGATAGCAATTAGACTTGCCAATAAGAACTACTCAGAGAATGGCGATCAACTAACAAACTTGAAAGATTATACCATCGATTTGGAACGGCCTCACTCCGTCTACCGAAAGGAAATTAAAAAAATCTTTAATACCTTGGTATTCAATACACTGTTCCCTATTTCTTGTTACCTGAGGCACTCTTGAGGCGCCCTTCGCACCTTAAGTGGGGCAAATCCAGTCTCCTATCGATAAGCTCTTCCTTGCGACGAATGCGACACCGTCAAAGAACCGTTGCGACTGAACTGCGCCTACCTTGCGTGGGTGTTGAGCCCAAATTCTTTGTCATTTTCCTTACTTCTTGCTCACTACGGCCTATCTCCATCTATCAGCACAACAAGTATTAAGGACACACAATCTCTAACCATGGACCATCCTCCGGACGGGCCCATCACCTCCATCGCCGAGCCTGGGGTCAAGGCAGAAGGGCAGCTCCTGTACACCATGCGCAAAGAAGTAGCCGAGTTGCTGGGACGACACCAAACAAGCTTCCCTGGTGCGCAGCCGGTGAGCTTTGCTCGACAGCATTTAGACGAATTGACGAAGCAAGAGTAAGCGGGGCTCCATGCCCGGGTAGTCAGTCAAGGCGCGTTGACTAAATCCATACAGCTATTACGTCTGTGAGAAATCGGACGGCATCCGCTATCTTCTTTACTCAACCACCGACGAGGCCAACGGCGAAGCCCATTATTTGATCGATCGCAAGAATGACTACTGGTTCATCACCAATCGGAACCTTCACTTTCCCCTCATAAACGACCGAGGAGCTTTCCATCCCGCCACGTTAGTCGATGGCGAGCTAGTATGGGACGATCTGCCAAACGGCAAGAAAGAGCCTCGATTCCTCGTGTTCGATTGCCTCGTCATGGACGGCAATAAACTGATGGATCGGACCCTAGACAAGAGACTGGCGTATTTCAAGGAACGCTTATACACCCCGTATCAGAGACTTTTCAAGGACTTTCCGGAAGAGCGACAGTTTCAGCCTTTCTTTGTGGAGATGAAACCGTTCCAACTTGGATATGGCATTGAGATGATGTTCAAACAAGTACTGCCAAGCTTAAAGCACGGAAACGACGGACTCATCTTTACCTGCCGTAATACGCCATACAAGCACGGCACGGACCCGCACATCCTCAAGTGGAAACCTCCAGAGGAAAATACCATTGATTGCAGGCTACGACTCACTTTCCCAACGGTCCAACCCGACGAGCGGGAACGAAAGGAGGGCATCAATGAGCCATTTGTTGACTACGACAGCGTACCACATGCGGAACTATTCATCTTCAAGGGAGATAGTGGATCGGAGCGGTACGAGTACTTCAACGAGATATACATTACCGAAGATGAGTGGGAGATACTCAAGGGGTTGAATGATCCCTTAGACGATCGCATCGTCGAGTGCAATTTAGACGACCAGAACAGGTGGCGTCTAGTTCGTTTCCGAGACGATAAAAATGAAGCCAACCACAAGAGCACAGTTTCAAGTGTGCTGGAGAGCATCAACGATCGAGTCTGCGATAAGGATCTTTACAAGGCAGCAGGACCGATTCGAGATAGTTGGAAAGCCCGTCAGCATCGCGCGGAGCAGGAGAAGCGTGCGCGATAGATAAGCTGGTCTGCGTGTCTCAGCTCTGGACGGGTTTGATGACGATTACACGGCGTCTACGCTCATCCAAGGTGGAAAGACCCCCCAAAAGGAGTGCAGGATTTGATAATAGGAGGGGGACGGAGCATGGCTAAGCCCGCGGATAAGATTGTATAGATGCCAGAAGAAATAGCGTATGAGAGTGTATTTTAAGGATAACGGCGAGGCGTTAGATCTCCAGAAGCTGTACGTGGAAGTTCACATCTTCGCGGGGAATAGATATCATGAGTCGTCTGGGTTCACAGCAACGGCACAGTCAACTTCTTCGAGGCCAAAAGGTTCACCCAAGGTCATTCGTTACAAAAAGAAGAGAAAAAGTGATCGAACCACATGTTCAAATCTACCTGTCTCCAACTCAATTACCTGGGTAGGTGGCGACACGCCAAAAATATCTCCTGCGATTTCCAGTTGCCGTGTCAAGATTAGAACCGACCATCCTTAAATCCGAATGTCATAGCCTTCAATCCTCTCCTCCCCCCCCACTCTCCTCAAGCGCAGGTACACTAGATCCCTCAAAGAAGGAACATGATAGCCGCGATGAGCATGATGGTACAGCCAAGGTTGGTTGTGCCATTACTGCCGCCCCACCCTCGTGGCTCTGGCTTCTTGATTCCGCCAGAGATGATGATGGGAGTCGTCGGGTTGGGGATGCTCGTGACCGTGCCAGATGGATGACTGAAGACGGTTCCGTTGGTACTGGGGTAAGGAGGACCAGGAACTGAGATGGTCGTGGTCAACATGGGAGCTGAACCGGCCGTTTCGGTCACGACCCTGGTGAAAGTGCTGGTAATGCTGCGAGATGTGGTAGAGGGTGGCGGGTAAAGATCAGTGACTGTGACGATGACGAGAGATGTCCTGCCCGCTGTAACAGTCGAGTTGATGGTAGCATACGCTGTGACAGTGCTCATATCGTTGCGAGACTGGGTCGAATACAGACCAGAGATGGTGATGACTGTTGGGAGGTCGATAGAGCTGCTAATGAGGGAGATGCTTGTTTGGAGTTTGGTAACAGTAGATGGGTTGCCGGACACGGTGGCATCAGGGAGCCCACTGGTGATGGAGAAATCCGTATGAAGGTTGGTGACGGTCCCTGGGTTGCCGGATACGGTCGCGTCAGGCAAGTCACTCGTGATGGAAATGTCAGTTCGAACATCAGTGACAGTAGACGGATTTCCAGGGATAGTAGCATCAGGAAGTCCACTTGTGAAAGAGACATGGGTCTGCAGATCCGTCACGGTCGAAGGACCCCCGGTCACCGTTGCATCTCCAGGGATTGGGCTGCTGGAGGAGTATGCGGGAACTATGGTGATGGTGAAGCTTTCAGTCTTCGTAACCACCTTGACGCTGCATACTTCGACCGAGGTTTGGAAAGCGGAGAAAGAGGTGAACGTGGACGGCTGGGGCTCTGGGATCGTAACAGCTGCTGTCTTGGTTTGGGTCGGGGTGGTAATCACGGGCTTGCTGACGCTGTAGAGAGTCCTAGAGGAGATGTCAGGGATACACGAAAAGGGTACAGACAATCAGCAGAACTCACGTAATGGGAATGGAAACCACGCCGCCGTTTTCGGTGCTCATAGCAGTAATTGCATCGGCAACTGATGCGCCGCTCTCATCACAGTCATCTTTGCGACGAACAAGTCCATGAGCCTGAGCCAGTTCCTGGTTCTCTCCCATAGAGTAATCAATGACTTCATCGGGACCAAAGGCTCCTTCAGCTGTGGATAGGTTAAGATCAGTTGTTAAAAAGGTGGGTTAGGGGTAGAGGAGGTACCATATCGAGCAGCGAGGACACCCATACCAAACATGACGGCGAGCATACAAACGAGAAGAACAGATCCAGTGAGGATCTTCGGAAACGTGAAGATGCTCTTGAGTTTGTGCGACTTGGTCATCTTGCGAACACCGTCGCCCTTTTCAGTATCCATCATAGCCGCCACTGGCAGTCGCGAGACGTCAGTGGACACCCCTACAGGGAAATTGAGGACGACTCACTTGAAACAGCGCTAGTAGTGAAATATATCTGGTAACGAGCGTATCTATGGTGCATGTCAGAACGATATCGACGCCTCAGGGGACGAGTTGTCAGGAAGGACAAAAGCCTGTTCCGCGGATACGGTGTGCGACACACACTCGAGAGGAGGATGAAGAAGGGGGGAGAAGTACAGCATCGGGCAGGTGCTCACCTATAGCTCAGAGGCTTTTAAATTTGCTGTTGCGGTTCGAAAGAATTAGCGGTGCTTCGAACAAGACGTTGAAAAGCGTGAAAAACGAGAGAAGATGGGAGGGGGGGAAAGGAGGAAAACAAATCGACCGATTTGTTTCTCTTAGCGCGAGAAAAACAATCACAAGAGCGATTCGAGAATGACAGTGAATCAATGATCAAGGATATACTGAGGACTCGAGCTCTATCAAAGTTCCAGCGTCGTAAGAGGAGAAGTAGTTCTTGATTCAGCGACTTTAAGCCACCGGCCCTCCGGTACTCGGCGCCTTGAGGTGGTATATGAGTCGATTTAGGCGGCTTCCTGAGGCAGAACCAGCTAGACTGCCTCTGGGCTAACCAGCAAGTTCTGTCGAAGGGGAAAGCGAGACGGCACCAAGGATGGCCCAAGGTAGGGCTTGAAGAAGACGTACTGGTAGTGTTCAAGCTTTCAGAGAGGATGACGCGACCTAAATTTACCAACTGAAGAAGCCGATAGCGTCACTGAAAGGCAGATAGTTGAACCAGCGAAGTTGTGTTGAAATCGAGTTGTGTTTGTGGGAGAAAAGGTCGGTGGGGGGGAGGGGGGGGAGGTCGCCTTGATGAAGGATTTGGCGACGGATATCAGGAGCAAGCAAAGGAGGCACTTTGGGCTCCATATCACGGTTGAAGAGACCTGGTTTTGTCTAACTTGTACAACTAACGTCAAATTGCCAGGGCGAGCTGCGGCATGTGTTCCAAGACGGCATCACAGCCGCATATCGTGTCGCCATTCTGCGAAATGAGGCAAACAAATCTGGTGATACAGACAATGGCTGTGAGAGATGTCGGAGTGATACCGCAGTATCACAGCGCATATTTCGAGAGTCCTGTGTCCTTCGGAGAGCCGAAGGAGAGCAGCAGCCTTGGGGTGGCATATGAGGAGCCGAGCTATTACTTGGCCTAGGTGATTGTCCCGTGTTGTGACACGTCCATACCGATAGCTTCAGGAGAAATCTGATGTTGAGAGACATCCAGCTTGCACGCGTAGGGCCTATGGTGCTTACATGCCTAATCACTGGGACGATGAGGCCGGAGGGTTAAAACTCTACAGACTTGGGTTGACCTCTCCCTTGACGGTCATCGTCACAAACGGTGCCCAGGGAGCCCAGCCAGGGGCGAGGAAGTTTGATCCATCTATGGAGTGGTATTGCCGTGTCCGGTCATATACTAACGGCTTGCAAGAGCCTGCCTCGACGACCCCATCCCATCATCGGCGCTCTTCATGCGATCTCGTACTATTCCAGCGTTTTGAATTGAGTTAGATTACTGAACTGATCGATCCCGTCAAGCCGAACACGATGAATGAAGAGGCTCACGAGAGGATATTGGCGGCCATAAGGGGACCCTTCACTGAGCGCCTTCAAAAACGAAAACGCCCACGCGACTCGACAATATACTTGATACAGGTCACTTCACCAGGGAGTTGACGCAGGAATTATGCACGTATCCGATCTCCGAGGCTAAATTAATAACAAGAGAGCATCCTCAGCCAGCAGCCATTGGAGGGGTCCAAGCTTCAGAGCCGAAAACGCATAAGGTAGGTAGGTACATGTACTTCGCCCTTCGTACCTCAGCGATGGGGCACCTCATCTTTAGCTCGTGGGCCACTCCATCGCGTCGCGTAAGGTAGAGCCGCACCTCAAGCTCGCTCTATCACTTCTTCTCATTCCCCATCCATTGTCACGCGAACCGCATTCCCACACATACCTGATTTACCTCTGTCAAGCCCGACGGTACTCAATCTGTTAAGATTGGGATTGCCCTTGCAGGGAGCATAAACACTCACGGTGTCACTATGTGGTAACTGCTGCAACGCTTGACTTCACACAAGGAAATTCCATCAGAGACCGCCCATAGACCGCGAATCCGCAGCTTGACCAACTGCAGCGCCCTTGGGAGCTCTTAAGTCGACTTCCCGTCCCAAGCCGCCTCGATTCAAGACTCGGTGTATCATGGTGCGCCGTCGCGCACGCGCTCAGAAGCTCGTGGAGGAGGAGGAGGAGCCGGTTGAGGAGCAGCAATCGGAACAGGAGCTCGAGGTCGAATCCGAACAAGATGAAGAGCCAGAGCAGGAGGATGGCGATGAGGAGACAGAGCAGAGCGAAGGCGGAGAGCAGCAGAGCTTGCAGTTTGATGAGGAATTGTCCTGGCGACCCGCGAAGCCAATTCCCACAGGCACCCTGCTGGGCCGCCTTGAGAGATTGTCCAAGGAGCTTGCCGAGCACGAACAGGGAGAGATCGACCTCGAGTCGCTCAAGGGTGTCTGCAGTAAGCTCGGTCATCGCAACCTTCTCCAACACAAGGATCGCGGTGTCAAGGCCTATACCGCTTGCTGCGCTGTCGACGTTCTCCGACTTTTCGTCCCCGATGCCCCGTTTAACGACGACCAACTTAAAGTCAGTGTCCTCGCCTGTGCGAGATTCCGTGCCAGATTTGACTAACCCATCATCAGATGATATTTGCCCTCTTCATCAAGGACATCATCCCTGCCCTTCAGGATCCCACAAACCCTTACGACAGTCAGCACAAATATGTCCTTACCTCCCTGACCGATGTCAAGAGCATCCTCCTCATAACCGAAGTTCATGGGGCCGATGATCTCATCCTGCGTCTGTTCAACTCCGCCTTCGATGGAGTGTCATCTGGCTCTAAGGCAGCCTCGGAAGAGCAGGTTGCCAAGGATGTCGAGATCAACTTGACCGACATGCTCGTAGAGTTGATCGACGAGTCTGGCAGCGTCTCGGCTTCTGTCATAGACACTATTATTAGCCAGTTCTTGAGGGCAGCTCCCCCGGGAGGTAATCGAAACAGGGAGCACAACGGAAACCAGTCCACCCTCCTGATAAAGACAGAGCCTCCGGCGTACATCATGGCCAAGACCATCTGCAATGAATGCTCTGACAAGATGGCGCGCTACGTGAGCCAGTATTTCAGCGACGTAATCCTCAACGCCTCTGGATTTGCGACGAGGACCAACGGAATACGGCAAGGCGATGACTCGGATGACGAAGAAACTAATGCCGGACCCTCTGATGCAGACCTGAAGAGTCTGCGCCAAGCCCATTTGCTTATTCGCGAACTCTGGCGGGCAGCTCCGGCAGTTCTACTAAACGTGGTTCCTCAAATAGAAGCCGAGCTATCGGCAGACAACATTCACCTTCGACAAATAGCCACGGAAACGTTTGGTGACATGATCTCTGGAATTGGTGCTGCTGGGCCTCCTCCACTGCCAGTCCTTGATCCGGCTGCGTACCCCCCTCTGAAGCTCCTCGATGAAGTGTCACCCGCCATAGCAGAGGGAAATGTGTTGACGAAACCCTACTCCCCTCAATCGTTCGCTCAGACTCACACTGCTGCCTATCGCAATTTTATCGGACGAAGGAATGATAAGACAGGTACTATTCGAGCTGCCTGGGCTACCGCTGCTGGCTACATCTTATCAACCTCGGCTGGTGGCATTGGCCTAAGTCGAGAAGAAGAGAGCGAGCTTATCAAGGGCTTGTCCGAGAAGCTCAACGACAGCGAAGAGAAGGTTCGACTGGCTGCCGTCAAGGCCATCGAGCTCTTCGACTTCCGAGACGTCATCTTGAAGCTCGGTGCCAACGGTGGTGTCGACAAGGATGGTTCAATCTTCTCAAGTCTCGCAGACCGCTGCCGCGACAGGAGACCTGCCGTACGTGTCGATGCCATGGTTTTGCTGGGCAAGCTATGGGCAGTAGGAGCTGGAGAGCTTGCCGACGGCCAGGAGGCAGTCACGGCTTGTCTATCTGGAGTCCCGTCGCGAATTATCAACGCTTTCTATGCCAATGACCCTGATCTTAACATCCTTCTAGATCGTGTCATGTTTGAGTGCCTCGTTCCTTTCAAATATCCCTTAATCAAGGGAAAAGGTGCCAAGAGCTCAGGCCCAGGTTCTCAGAGCCAAGCAAATGGAAGCCAGGCTGACCAAGACAAAATCCGAGCAGAGCGAATTCTTCTAATGCTCAAGTCGCTCGACGCCAATGCCAAAAGAGCATTCTTTGCTATGCAGGCGCGCCAGCCTCAGTTTGCGAAGGGCTTGGCCGTTTTCATACAGCAGTGTGAGGCGTACAATGGAGGCGTAATCGAGGGGAACGAGGAGAAAGTGAAATCAAGTCTGAACAAAACCTTCCAGTGGTTCGGTGGTTTCTTTCCTGATCCCTTGAAGGTTCGCACCGATCTTCAAAAGTTCGCGAAACTCAACGAACGCCGCAACTATCAGCTTGCAAAGTTTGCCATTGGCTCCGAAAGCGATTTCAAAACAGTGCGGAGGGCGATCAACGAGTTGATCGTCAAAATTCAAGCCAGCACGGCAGCGGGTTGCTTAGACACGTTCATTCCCCTACTATATCGTTCGAGCTGCCTCATGTTCAATCGAAGTCACTTGTCTACCATTATGGATTACTCCAAGAACGACAAGGAGGGTTTTGCGTCCGTCGCTCACGAGATTCTCAACGATATTTCGCAGCGAAACCCGGACCTCTTCAAAGCTCACTCCGAAGAGCTGCGAAAGGAGATAATCGAGCAGGTGCCAACAGAGAGCCGAGCCAACGACCCAACCGTAGTCGATATTCTCAAAGCATATTCATCTTACTCTAAGAGGTATTCCGACAACATCACCTATGACAGAAAATTCATCCAGGTGCTTATGGACTATGCTCTCTACGGAACGCCTGCCAGAGCTGCGAAGTACGCCGTTAATATCTTGCTCGCGAAGAACGATGATAAGAGCAAGGTCACTGCCACGAATTTACTTCAGAGAGTCATGAAAGATTGGAACTATGGATCACCCCACTTCCTCAACAGACTGACAACGGTTAGTCAACTTGAGCGACTAGCTCCAACTGTTACAGTAGACTTCGATGAAGCGATCCATGACTTGACTATCAAGAAGATTCTGCGTGAAGTACGCACAAAGGATGAAGAGGTCTCCGCAGTGTCTTGGGTTGATGATGCAGATATGAGTGAAGAGCTCCAGGCGAAGTGCCTCTCAATGAAGACACTCGTCAACCAAGTATTAGCGAATCAGGATGAGTCCAATGCCGAGGAGAGGGTGAAGCCGGTCTTCAAACTACTCAAAACATTCATCGTAAAAGAAGGAGAGTTTTGCAAAGTCAACGATACACCACTGGCTCACAAGAAAAGGCTTAGACTTCTGGCAGGCCGGCTCACCTTGAAGCTTTGTACTGTGAAAAAGTACGACGACCAGCTCGATCCAGCAAGCTTCAATAGATTGGCCGAGCTGGTGCAAGATAGCGAGCTTCAGGTTCGGCGTCGATTTATGGAGAAGCTCCAGAATTATATCACCAGGAGTCGACTACGAGCGAGGTTCTACACCATGCTTTTCCTAGTTGCGTTCGAGCCTGTTGCAGAGCTGAAGGGCCGGATTGAGACGTGGCTCAGATCTCGTGCCAGATTCTACGTGGAGAACAAGAAGCAGATTTTGGAAGCAATGATCGGAAGGCTCATTCCCTTACTGGCTCACCACCCAGACTACAGCCCCGACATTAATGATGTGGCCGATTTCGCAAATTATTTCTTGTTTTATCTCAACACTGTCGCCACAGAGGAGAACATCTCTTTGATATACAAATATGCGGAGAGAGTCAAGCAAACACGGGATGGAATTGACCCGGAGAAAAGCGAGAATCTATATGTGCTTAGTGATCTAGCGCAAACCATCCTTCGAAAGTGGCAGGAAAAGAGAAATTGGGTTTTTCAAGCCTTCCCCGGGAAGGTCGGTCTCCCAGCAGGACTATACACGGCTCTGCAATCTAGCGAACTTGCACAGCAAATCGCAAAGAAGCAATACATTCCCGATGAGTTAGACGAGAGGCTGGATGATTTGATCAGAGCACTGGACCGCAAGAAGGCAAGTCTCGTACTGATCGTGCACAGTCACATCGCTAACAAATCACGCAGAAACGGAAATCAATAGGCGATCGACTGGATCCCCCTGCTAAGAGGACGAAGACGCAAGTTAAGACAGTAATCCGAGGGAAACCCGAAGGGAAAAGTAAGGCCAAGGCTTCGTTAAAGAAGAGCGCAAAGCCCAAGACCCCTAAGAAACCCAAGAAGCTTACGTCGTCGCCTGTACCTCTTTCGGAGCGACGACGCAGCGGCCGTGCTCACAAGGTGTCTATGTATACTGAACGAGATGATGAGGAAGATGAAGAAGAGATGTTGGAGGGTGTAGCTGAATGGCAATATGTGAAATCAGGTGATGGGAATTTGGACGATGATAGTTCAGACGATGCCTCTGAGTTATCGGATGCTCCATCGGAGGAGCAGGAAGCTGTTGGAGATGAGGACAAGCATGGTGGTGCAGAGCCCGAGGAGGAGGCCTCGAAGGAAAACGGCACCGGGAAATCGGCGGATGAAGCCGAGGAGCCGGAAGAGGAGCCTAAACAGGAGCCAGAGGCACCAAAATCGAATGGACGTAAGGCGGCAATTTCAAGGGGCCAAGCCGCGACTGCGGCGAAGCCAGCTGCTAAGCCCAGCGTTTCAGCCCAGTCGCAGCGTCCGACGCGATCTACGAGGTCACGCAGGGGCGTAAAGGATGCGGCGGAGATGGACGTGGACATTGATGAATGAGGCTATATGGAGAAACAAAACGGCGTGAATGGGATGTTTCGTATTATACACTCCGTTTTGATGTCTCTTTGCTCTATATATACATACCAGATGAAGCACCACAATTGGACGGGATGTGGGTTATCACGATGCCAGAGGAGGGAGTCACGGAGCCCTTGTATTTAGTTTCGTATACCCAACTATCTTCCCTTTGGAGGGCGAGTTTCGATGTATGCTCGTTGTTGATTCAATCGTGGGCAATCTGAGTTGCGTATGAGGATGCACCAACACGAAGGATCGTGTAGCAGGCTTCTCTGCTCCGGGGATTCACTATCTAATGATGCTTGGCAATTCTCTGACCTATCCCAACTATACATTGGTTTTGTCCCTATCTCCAATAGACTCCAGAAAAGGGTGAAAGTTGAAGATCATGATCCGATTACCTGCCGCTCGACACATCGTCTCCTTGCTCACCCTGTATGTGCGGTATCTCAGTACTTGCTCCCGATTCTTGAAAACGCCGCCTTAAACTCTACAGTACAATATGACAGAAAGCGCGAGTGCTTCAGCCCCATCTGGGTAAACTAAGGCTCAAGAAAAACAATCCAGCCGCGATGCTGCATGCTACGAGGAAGCCCGCGACAGCTCCGCCGCCAGTCTCGCACGGACCCTATCGCGGTGGCCGGAGAACTTGAGGTGGGCCTCGAACTTTTGGGCTGTCGTGTCCTGGCCTGGCGTATACAGCTTGGTGGTGCAGTCAAGACAACGAATGCGTGGTAACCACGCGAATTTCACACCTTCGGGAAGGGGCTGAGATTGAATAGGGAGTTCGGTGACGGGATCGAGGTATGAATACTTCATGATGGCCTCGAATTTGTCCCCGTTGGGGTATTGCTTCTCCAGTTGCTTAAGAGCGTTGACTAACCACTCTGGCGGTGGAGGCTAAGAGGCTAGTCAGTACGGCCAACGGACCATACGGTTCGCTTTGCAGAACTTACCGCGGGAGGTGGTGATTGCCCAGGTACAGGCGGGGGAGCAGGTAGGCGGCCAATCTGACCAGGTGGGAAGGGCGTAGGAGCGTGCGACATCTGAGGGGTAGAGTTGGACGGCGTCGAGGGCGGAGGCATGGATCTTAGAGGAGCAGCGGAAGTACTAGGGGCGCGAGTGTGTGGTGCTGGCGTCGATGAGGGTGTTCTCAGATCCCGATAGTCGCCCCTTATCAACCTTTTCAGCTTGTCGCGGTTCACCTTGAGCGTCACCCACAAGTGCGTAGGCTCTTCCGTCTCCTCCCTAAAGCGACGAGATGTCCTTGTTTCGTGGTGGTGGGCGATAGCACTCGCTTCGGGGGTTTCTGAACGACCGAGGTTGGCCATTCTCTGCTGCGCTGCTGTGGCTGCTCCGCGCATACCTCTGGTTCGCGCTGTACCGCCAGTGATCTGTGAGGGAGCTGGTGAATCGGGGCTTGAGTCATCACTATCGTCAGAATCCGAGATTTCGCCTTCTCGGGCAATTCGCTTTCTGCCCGTGCCAGCAGCTCGCTTGTACAACCGACTCTCTTCGATATTGGGTGCAGCTCCAGGCAAAACCGACGACACGATAAGCGTCCGAATGGTCCGCTGTCGCTCCCTAAGATCAGGCAGTTGTGGGCCGCCTCTACGGTTGATGGATCGCTTTTGACGTCTTTGCTCGCGAGAAAATATTGTTTCGTTCCTCTCCAGGTCAGCCTCACTAAGCTCGTAGAGGTACGGCGCATATTCCTTGGCCTGTTGCTGTGGTCGAAAAACAGTGGGGAGGGGAGTCTGGAGGAAAGCATTGATAAGATCGGGGTCCTCGATTGGCCTCCCATCAAAGGGATGACCTATGCTGTACAAGCTCCTGGTAAAGAGCTGCGTTTGTTCTCGTATGCAGTGCGCAATAGCCGTGGTAAACTCTCCCGAAAGAGAAAGGTCTCTTGCCATGTTGGCGGCGAATTCCTCCGGTGAATTGGCGGGGTTGTTAATATCCCATTCAAATTGGTCGACCAGCGTGTGTTGCCCGATCGTGATGTTCAGCTTAATAAGGACACGCATCTCATCATTCTTGTAGGCGGAGTAGGGGAGCTCGGGATCCAGCGCATCCTCTTCTGTATAGGCGAAGGGGTAAAAGTCGTTAAGTTGTTCGCGAATCTGGTGGACGACTTGTTCGTATACAGGCTGGAAAGCGGGAGGTTTGAGGCCCATGTCCTCTACCAGTTGCGCAGCGAAAAGTTCGACCTGCAATATGCGTTCGTGCAGATTCCAGGTGAAGGTATCGCGCAGCTTGATCTTGTCCCATTCTACCTCCAATCGCAGGGGCACCAGCTCTTCGTGCTGCTCGGCCTGCTTAAGCATGTCTTTGCGCTTGTACTTGAGGGGCGGTGTTGTGCGCTGACCAGGCCGTGGCTTTTGCGACGGATAAATGATTCTCGAGGGTCCATGGTTCTCGGTGAAGCCATTGGCAAAGCCGTTGTAGCCTTCTCCATAGAGCTTGCCTGGGGGGAACCACTGACGATATTCGGTACGAACCATGCGATACTCCTGGATCTTGTCGCGCGTGTCGGTCGTCGATTTCCGGGTATGGTCGAGCTGACCTCCTAACGCCGCGGCGGCGATAGCATCTCGAGTGATGTAGCGCTCAACCATGAGGCTATCGAACGATTCCTTCGTACGCACAGGCATGCTTTCGGGAGCATTCTTTGGCGTGGAATCCCGATTGCCGCCGGAGGATGCAGTGGACGTTGAGCCCGTCGCAGGCGTCATCGATGTCGACGGCTGGGCGGCCATGATCGCGAATGGCGGCGCAGCGGTTACGCCGCGACAGCGAGGCCCGAGTCACGCAGTTCTAATGCGAGTTAAATAAGATGATGCCGCAGAGTCGATTGACGGCGTGGTCGAGGTGGATGCGCGGCGTCCGACGCGTCTCGTCTGGATAAAGGCGTGGTTGACCGTTTCTTAAGAGATGATTCTGCAATGCATGTCGCGAATGGTGGCTCCTTTCATTAACAGATCTGTCAGAAGGCTGAGGCGCGACCGACTTTGTGGCTCAAACGCGAAGTAGAGCTACTTCCGCGTGGGCCACCTGTCTGGGATGGGGAAAGTACTTACACCAATGCTTGTCCACATAGGGAACACTGTGGCTGAGCACATCACAATAGTGAACTACCGCCCAATTTCGAAGTAAACCAATATGTTCCCGTTTCGTTGTTG
>JAMYIC010000342.1:0-32752 GCA_024112705.1 Microcera coccophila | reverse complement strand
GCTCCCGGCAGGGCCGCCGGAGGCAAAAGAGACGCTCTAGCTTTGCGTTCCCAAAGGACAAGGATCTCAGTCGTTGGCATAGGACCTAGTATGGCATGCTAAGCTGGTGACAGGACCCTCTTAACTTCTCCAGTCTTAATATCAAAGACAAAGCCCTGGAAACCTTTCTTCAGCTCTTCCCTGATAAGCGGGTTAGACTGAGCCCATTCGAGGTCACCCTTGACACTCTTTTCCATCCTATCAAGGCTTCTGTTAGTAACTCGAACGACGTGCTGAACAAACCGAGATGTATCAGAGCTTAGATGTCGAAGCCTACTTACTCTGTGTTTGCACCGTATTCGATCCCGTCGACGGCTGTCCAATGCTCCTTGTCCAGCCTTGCTTTCAGTCCCTCGCGCATCGAGTCCTCGGTGAATTGGAGGGTACCGCAGTCGGTATGATGGACAATGGCCACCTCTTCGATCTTGAACAGCTGGTCCAAGATGAGGATATCGCGAAGGGCGTGGCGGATGTTTCCACCAGCGTTGCGGTGGACAGCGACTTCTGTAGGTTGTTTCAGTCTCATTCCCCCTTCAGTCTCAGCCGTGTTTCTCACCTCCGACGCCGAAGTTGAAGAATTTCTCCGGGACGCAGCGAGGATCAAGGCAAGTGACTACAGAAGAACGCGAGTTAATCAAACCGAGCTGAGAGTAAGATGAAAGTCTTTGAGTTCATACCGATGACAGTCCGTGGTGGTGGTATTCCAGATGATTGAAACTCGGAGAGGTACGGGATAGGCGTGTGGATCACAGCCCTGGATTCATGTGTTAGAACTGCACTTTCATCTCCTTGTAGATGGCTGCGGTATTCCAACGTACTTGTTTCTCTCCAAAAGGGTCGCGACGTTTGCCATGGCTACGAATGTGATGATCGGTAGTAAAGTGTATTGTATAAGGTTGGGGGGTTGATTGCAAATGTGTTTGTTGGTAGTCTTGCAAGATTGGAAGTTGTGAGTTCCTTGAGAACTTTGAGAGACCTTTTATACACATTCAGAACCACTCCGAGACTCTTCATATTGCCTCCGAGACCCGGATCGAGTTCCATTCACTTCCACGACCGTGTTGAGGCACAACACGTTTGACTGCGTGATGCACGGTGACATACTCCTCCAGGGTGCCAATGCCCTATTTCGGAAGGGACCTGAAAGTTTGGTTGAGTCTCTTGGATGATTCTCAGCCGGTCATCTAATTAATAATTATCATTTAGCCCGGTCATCAAGTTCGACTCTTGCCATTTGGAATCAGGCGCCGAGTCCATGGCTGATTAATGACTGGGAAGAGCGGGCCTTGGTCTCAGCCCGAGATTCAAATCGCCAATTACGACGGATCGTGTCCTGCACTATCCCTCATTTAGGTCGTGGTACCCCGGTCATCCATCCCCGTTTACTAATCTAGCGCTGAGTCTGTCCCGAGGGGCTTCTGCGGCTGCGATGATACAAGAAGCATCATCATCGACTTTGTATTTTTTTTGTGGCCGTAACCTAAAACGGTTATAGGTAGCCTGGACGTCTCTGGTAGATGGATATCTGGACGCCAAAGCCTACATTAATTGCCAATCATCTCCTGTAGCGCGATCCGACTCGATACCTTACAACCCCCCGCCGAGGATGAGCTTCTCTTTTGTCTCTTACGATGGACCGGAAGCCCCTCGGGATCCGGGCGTTCGGAAACTCATCCGGCGGCAAGCCATGAGGGATATTGCGGTGGAGCGGAAGCGGAAAGGCGGCTATGGCCAACACAACCTCAGACAGTATCCGGTAGTCTTGGAAGCGGCCGATCGAGCGGGAGATCCCATCAGCGACCCAATTTCTCCAGGTCGAGACCACCCTCCCGCTGCAGGCTATCCGCAGAAACAGCATGCTACAATCTCTCGCTATCGCGCATCTGGCCTTCCCCACCTCATCTCCCACCCGGACCTCATCGCGGCGGAGCGGTTTTCTCTTCTGCTCCACCTCACACCACTTGTAGGGCTACGGCTTGGTATTGTTCAGTTCGCACGCCCAAAGTCGGAGCTCGGTCAGCCTGGAGATCTGCTCTCCACCCCACACTTTGGAAGCCGCAAGCTGTTATCGTTCATCCCTAGCCGGTACGGTCACGTATCATCGTTGACCCATGCCACTGACTGCGTGGTGGCAAAGCTCCAGCAGATGATACGGCCCCCCAATGATTGTTCGGCACGCGGGGAAGCCATCGTCATATTGCACTATACCAGGGCACTCAAGGCTCTCCAGGCGGCCTTGGATGATGAAACCCAGAGGACCACGGCTGAAACGTTGTGCGCAACGGAGCTCTTGGGCATCTTTGAGGTGCGTGGTTGATTGGCTCATCGACTCCGTAACCACAGTATGTAAAAGTCTGAACCACTAACTTGTCTCGCATAGTTGTTGAATGGAAACGCGGGGCCTCGTTCGTGGATATGCCATACCAATGGTGCTGCCCAGATAATACAAGCTCGCGGTGCTCATCGATTCAAAACAGAGTTCGAATTGGCGTTATTTACCGCGCATATCGGGCCAACAGTAAGCTCGCTGGAACCCTATAGCTTCGAGAATCGTTGTTGGCGACTGACATGCCTACAACTATAGGTTATGGATGCCATCTTGAGCAACAAGCCCTGCTTCTTAGCCGAAGACAGGTGGAACCAAGTTATGCGCTCGGCAATCTGCAGTGATGATTCTTTTGACGAACATCAAGACCTCGTTCTCGAGTTATGGGGCCAACTTGTTGACGGGCCCAGAAAGTTCAAGGAGGCGACTCGTCTGATCGTCTCATCTGCCTCACCTTCCCAGAGCGATATTGATAACCTAATTGAAGAGATACTGAGTGATCGGAATTGCCTTATATGCTGGGAAGGCTATGCACAAAGTCGGCCCGCCTTCCTAAACGCAGGGCTCGAATTGTCCAGAGAGGGCACTCCTGTATTATGGCCAACATTTCACAACGGAACAAGCGGCTCTCAGCATATTGCGCAACTAGCCCTATGGGGAACCTATATTCTATGCCGCATTCTCAAGTCGCGCCTGCTCGTCGCCTTATCACCGACGCGATTTTCCTCTTTAGAGGCTGAATGTCAGGATCTGGCGGGCAGAATCATAGCCCTAGGGCAATCGCTGACTGAGAAAAAAGGACAGAGGTTTCTTGACCAGCTACTTATATCGCAGAGCGTTTGGCTTGCAAAAGGGATAGTAGAGACGGAGAAAATTTGGAGTGAAAAGCAAGGTGTTGGGAACAGCATGATGGCGAGATGGAAATTTGAAGCATGGTGTAGAGCCATAGGAAGGACCTTCAATGTGAAATCTGGAACGAGGTGTTGTACCCGCTAGGTTTAGCGGTACGCTAATTAAGTATAGCGCTCTTGCTGCTTCTAGGGTTAGAGGACTAATATAGATAATGCTGGGTGATGGCACCCCCCATAGAAAACCCCGGCAAGATCTTTACGAAAATTCGAGGCAGTGCAACTGTCTCGTTGCAGGGCTAATGACTACGCGTTTTCAACTACAGTTGGAGGGTGATATTTTCGAGCACCTATGCTTACGCAGCTAGTGTACTTTGGTAGCTCCAGTAGATTGCCTGAGTCAAGGGTGAGCACTACCTGAGCCTTGCCTGAGGCAAGCCTGAGCTACCATCCATAAAGCGGCGATGATCTGTTGTCAATCTTCTCCTTCAAAACTAGATTTCGATTCAGTGGAGAAGTTCCTTAGAGATGAAGCCCAACTTGGCGTACACGTCTCTTCTCCATATGCTAACTTTGACTACACCGCTCTGTTTAAACCCCAGAGCCCGATACGAGGATACGGAGGAATTCAGCTTAACACTGCTGCTCCTTTTAAGGCAGAGAATATCATCATAGTCGGCGATGGTGCATGTGCATCGACTTGCACCACGTTTACCAACCTCATGTCGAACCGTTGCCTTTGGCGGCCGTCCCAAGGAGGAACCAAGGCAAATAATGGGTGGCGTTCGCGGTGCCCAGTCTTTTGCATTCAGCGGCATTGATCAGGAGGCGGCGTTGGCATTTGGCCTGCTTGCACAGAATGAGTATCCGGTGGAGACAGGTGAGAAAGCTAATGCAAGCTTTCCGGTGGGTTTTGCTGAAAATGCCCCTGACCCTCTCCCGGCGGAGGCGTCAACTTGAGAAATGCCTACCAGGAGGGCAACGAGTCTTTCCCCCTTCAATTTCAGTACAAGAGACGAGAAAGGTGGAGGATCAATAAAACAAACATTACTACTATAAATTGTCTTGACCTTGATCTGATCCACTAGGGCTTAAAGCTAAAATCTTTGGTCGATAACGGTGTAGAACTACCGAGCATATTGTAGATGGCACAGACTACTAGGCATATGCTGCCGTAATGTGAGCTAAGTTTCAGCGGCCGACTTAGCGAATACAGAAAACCTGCTTGGATCGACTATTGATATCCACACCTGGTTTCATGAGCTGTCCTTCCATTATCCCCCTCACGTAACATGCTCCCACAAGCACAAAGTGATCCCCTTCCTTGGTCTTCCGCAGCAAGAACGGAGTTCGTGCTCCGTGAAGGATACAGAGCACGTCTCCCAGTTCCGTTGATGGTGGACCAATGCCAACATAAGTTGCACTACCATCACTTGCCACCAAGGTCTGCTTTTTATCGTACTGGCGCATCATGGCTATGAGCAAACCTAGTGAATGCACGAAGCCAGAGCGACGAGCTGCCCAGTCCGAATCTGACTCCGTCCCCAACGTTTGCATGCTGCCTTTTGGTCCAAGTGATGGCCTGCCATCGTTACTATCGACCATGTGGGCCCATGTTCCAAGGGAGAACACGTCGACGATCGCATCGAAGTCAAGTTGACGAAATGTTGGGTCCGGGGGATCGAGCTCTTTATACTGGGGTTGCTGCAGATCGTTGTTTGCGCCCTTGCTAACAGGTCCCAGAATCTCAAGTGTTGTATTTAGATGGTTTTCACCTAAGCAAGTAAGACCAACCACTCCGAGGATAGTGCCACCGACTTTGATGGCCCGCCAGTCTTCATCCTCCTGGAGCTCTCGATCAGTACCACCTGCGGACCACTGGTTGGAGTGTTTGTTTCCTGCCGAGGAGAGCCACTCTCGACCCAGCAACTCCTTGTTGTCAATTGTCTGTTTTAGAGTTCGCCAGTCGGGACACCACGACGGAAGACCCGCTGTGGAGTGCTGGTCAATTCCTGCTAAACAGAGAACCTCCATGACGGAGTCATACTTCAGCATAATCTTCGTCGTCACTGAATATGTCTCCTCGACGGAAATAGAGTAATCAACTTGGTATCTCAACCTTTCGTCTTGGGCAACTAGGCCGAGCAATGCGTACACCTTGTCCCTCGGATCTGTTGCCTTGTGGTGCCACGCATTTTGCAACGTTGATAGTAGGCTCGCGGGATCATTCTCTCTTATCTGCCGCCACAACGCAAGGAGCGTTGTCGGCAACACACCGCAAATCTTATAGATATGCTTGATTTGATTCTCGTCGAGTACTGCACCGGTCTCGCTGATACGGAATGTCAGACCGCCTCCCTCTTGTGAGACCCAATCCAACGGATGTGACTCTAAATAATCCTTCGCAAGCTGCATCATCTTGATCGCATCATCGAATCGTGACCAGTCCATCTGTTTGCGCCCATACTTTACCACCGCCCTGGAAGCAACGGCAAGTTCTTGGATAGTCCAAACTCGTTCGAACCACTGACTGAGAAATAAAAACGGGACGACTTCCCAGACTGCATAATGTGGAAAGACTCTCCACAGCTCTGGAAGCATCGTCTCTAATGCATTCTGCTGACCTTGAGATTGCCATTGTGCTAACAAGCTATGGCATTCAGCCAAACCGTCTAGTAGCGGAACTACCAAAGAAAATGCCACTCCATGGGCATCATCATCGTCTAACTGGATACGAGTCTGACGAGCACAAGAGTAAATGCGGCGCATCTGCAGGACCTGATCCCGCCGCTCTTCCAAGTCTTTCTGGTTAATGCAGATGGCATCAACCCAAAGAGTAAGCGGCTCCTCTAGGTCTTCTCCGAGTAATGTCAGAGCCTCCCTTAGAAACTTCGTTGTACGAAATGGCTGCCCGTTGACCAAGATTGGATCGGGAGCCATTTCGTTGCCCCAGACATACGAGAGAGCATCATAAACGGGATTGTCGTCCAGAAGCGCAGGCGATAGGGTGCATTGAACATTATCGCCAGCCTCGTTCGGTGGCAGAAGTGTTAGCAGACGGAACGCCCCAGGTCTTACTAGCGGAGTGTATAGCGAGCTAGCAACGTTGTCTATGGACATGTTTGCAGTTGGCCGATTTGAGAGAGACCGTGGACCGGAGTACTGTAGGAGAACGTAGGTTGTACTATAGCGGAAGTTAACTCTACTCTACGTTAGAGAAGCGCGTAGTAGATGGAGCAAAGAGGAAGAGTAAAGTGTACATCTTACTGCAGAAGGGCAACAGAAGCAAATCAAAGGACCAAGCTGCATTGAGCTAGTCAGGTCGGACCCCCCCTTCTTTCATTCACTGCGATTCGGTGCCTCCTCATGGTTCGCAAAGTCTGCCTGGATTAAAGATGCGGGGTCGTTAGAGACTTTTTAGTTATTATTGCCTAAATCTCGTAACACCTATTCAAAGATTTCTTTATTCTCGTTTCTACTTTACTCTTATTGACTAAGCTTAACTTAGTATTATTACTACGCCTAACTTGCTAAAGACGACAACCTTAGCCTCCCTTTCGTCCTCTAGAAATATTCCCTTTGTATAGAAAATAAACCTAATAGTAAGGGGCTTAGTAACCGAGCGGTCAAGGCCGGCAGGACGGAAGGATCCACTATTAAGGCCTCCAGTTACCCTTATTATATAATCAACACACCAGCCAATCGGATACACTCTAGAATCACGACAGAAGGAAGATCACGACGACTGGGAATCACGGTGACTAGAACGGCGGGTGATCCAACACCTTAGATAGAATACGCTCCTTAGCTTTCAATAACACTTGATTACCTAGACCTGCTTGTCTATATATTATCAGACGTGATCATACTTATACTTGACTCCTTACGTAACGCTTAGTTATACCTTGTGACCTATCTGCTAATATAAATCCTACGATTTATCCCTTGGGAATCTAGATTGTTACACTTAGTCCTATAGGTAGTAAATTATTATGAATCTTATCAGGTCTTTAGCTTTAATAATTTTAACCTTAGAGTTAGAAACGTTATAGTAAATAAAGAGAAATCCTATTTACATATTAATTATATAGCCCTTATAACTGTAGATATTAAAATCAAACAATAGTCATCCTTGGTAATTTCATCTTTAATTGGGATCTATTGGGCGACTTGGTACTTCGGGGGCTAAAAAATGGTCTTAATAGGGAGTAGGAGAGATAGATAGCGACGAAGGGGTTATTTCGGCATTCTTATCCAAGAGAACGAAATGTTGCACTAAATCGCACCTCCAAAAGTGGAGTGCACACTCCAGCAGTTTGTGCTGTAGTGGCTCTTATATAATGCGACACGAAACATCCCCGGATAAGAGATATCATCGGGTCGGTTCATTCATGTCTCGTCCTGTGGATCTTCATCCCCGAAATTCTGCTGAGCAGTTTTTCAACGGATGCGAAACCCAAACTGTAGATATTGTTTGACCCTACCAATGGCCGTACGACACCACTATAAACCTTAATGTGCCTTCTCCCTGATCAGCCGTTCTCTCCCATGATACAGCAGCCGCTTAAAACGGCGACAAATGCTGCCGCATTCAGCGGCGTAAGCACCAAGTTCCAGACTTATTGTGTAATCGAGAACGTGGTGTCACCCTTTCCCCTCGCCGCTCGGCGTCCCTACCACCCCTGCTCCAGGAAGTCAGCTGCCCCTCCGCCTATATAAACCTGGCGACCGGATCGGCTCGAAAGAAAAGGTCGAAAGGGAGAGGGCAGAGCATGTCCAGCCTGATGGCGGCAGCTCCGAGCGATTTCAACAGGGACGAGCCTCCGCCGCCATCAACAAGGAAAGCACTAGCTTGTACTCCATCTCTAGAATCGAACAAGGCTGTTTGGTTCTGCTCCCGACAGAGTGTCATTTACTAGCAGCAGACGTGGCGCTAGCTTCGACTGCGTCTTCAGAATCCCACCCTGCTGTCGATTCTGCCTCTGACGGTGGCCGAGTGGCATCAGACGGGCCCGAGTCGCTAGAACCAGGCGAAATTCCTGGTCCAGGGCATGATTTCGGTCCTTTGCTTGCCTGCCCACCTCCTCACATGGAAGAAGCTCGTATTGATCCGCTGATAGCATTTGTGGCACCTGACCCTACGAATGAAACCAACAAACGTGATGCATTCACCAAGGGGAGCACAGTGGCACCGTAATGTAGCCATCTGTGTCCTCGCGCCCATAGCAGTACCCTTCCTGCTCTCACGTGAAGCACATTATTGATGACGAACCGTTTCATCGTGGGGATGTGTGCTATGTAATTGCATCGGATGTTGCTATAGAGAGACCGACGTTAATTACTTAACTTGGGCTGATATAGCCGACGTGCGAACTGAAAGCCGAGCCAAAAAGGCCGTGTTGTTCGTTTACATACCCAGTCTACGTACGCAGCCATCAAACCGCTCATGTTGCATGCGCTTGCGTAGGCTGTTTTCTGTGCGAGCGGCGGATAAGATGATATAAGCCCAAGTTGCGCCTTGATGCTATATGAAGGTCCCCGTTTACATTTTGCGCTACTACAAGACACCGCCATGGAGAAGTCTCCAAAGTAAAGGAACAAGAGAGATGCGCTGCACACAGCCCCGTGACTGCGTTCGTAGATGTTGAATGCGCGTTCCCCATCGAGTCCCGATGCGCTCCTGCATATATCTACAGAATCCATTGCCTAGCCAGCTCAGACTCACACTCCGAGCTACCAAAAGAGTCACTCATTGCAGTACCGACGATTCATATCTACTGACTCCTTAGCTCGCATCGGGATTGTGGCTGCGATCCAGCCTATGATACCCTGCCTGACCTGGCATGGTGGTGGTTGTTTGGTGAGGGCCTCGTGCGAACGCCCCGCGCTGTCAGTCCCAAAAGTCATATTCTGTAGACTGTTTATGCTATACCGTCCCGCCGTGAGGCGATAGCAGGTAGACAGAAGGAGTACGCTTATCGCAGGACCCCCGTCATACTGGTATACCTGATCTTTCTTTACTAGCAAGTTTGGTTCAAGTCTGCCCTGCCTTGCATATCTATCGATTGGGGTAGTTTGATTTACTGGTTGAACTAGTCTTCCTTTACCAGTAATTTAGAGGACAGCGGTAAAGCTATCTTCTGTACTTGGCTGACCGACCATACTTTTCTGGATCAAAAGGCTGGAAATAGAAGACGACAAATTTCTATGTCTCCGTACAAAAGTGTCCTAATCACCTCTGCTAACCCTAATTTTCCTCTCCGACGACCACATACTTGTCTTGAATTCGTTACGACACTCCACGAAGCGTCTGTGAGCACAAGGTACTAGTCCTTCTATCACCTCGCACAGGCGTCGAAGTAGCAAATCCCCGATTTCTTGGCTTGTTATGCTGGTGTTGGCCAGCAGTTTGAATTGCAGAGTGTTTTCGTGCGCACATGATATAATATGCAGATAGGTTGTGATCAAGTTTGGATTCTCGACCTCTCGGACCCGAGATTCGATACCGGCAAAGCGGATAAGGGGTTCTTCGATAATATTTTGATGTTGAATTACAGTATCGAAAGACGACCCGGCCGGCCAATCGGTGCAGTCCTTGATGATGTCGTCGAACCCCAGCGAGTCGGCCTCCCCGAGCGCGAGAAAACTCTCTTGCACAGATGTCATCAAGTCCAGAAATGTCTGGGATGGATCAAGCTTTACGCGGACAGGGACGAAGTTGACGCAAGGTCCGACGATCTTTTCGATGCCCTTGATATATGAGTTGCGCCCTGAAACGAGACAACCGTACACGACATCATCTTCACCCGTAATAGCAGACTGAAGGACGGCCCAGGCTGTGTGGACAAGTGTGGCGGTAGTGATGTTGCTGCTTCCCAGGATTGGCAACGATGTCTCTGCTTTGCTTGTGACGGGCTCCAGTCTAGATGGCGGCTGGATAGCGTTCCAAACCGGCAGCCTCCCATCTCGATGGGTTGCACGAGAACCTTTCAGCAAGTGTTTCC
This sequence comes from Microcera coccophila, assembly GCA_024112705.1. Classification (NCBI taxonomy): domain Eukaryota; kingdom Fungi; phylum Ascomycota; class Sordariomycetes; order Hypocreales; family Nectriaceae; genus Microcera; species Microcera coccophila. The sequence continues at coordinate 22,535 of JAMYIC010000342.1, read as the reverse complement.
AATACTGTATAGATTTAGACCGTTGAAGAGCCGCGTAGGATAGGTACGAGGAGAAATCTGGCGCTTGGTGTGAGTTTTTGTCTTTCCCCTGGTGTGCATCCGAAAGCGATTGAAATATGAGTGGCAAGGAGATGCCATCGTATTGCGCATGGGACAAGCGAAGCACCAGCCTGTAGCCTCGACTTGCGTGCTCGAGAACAGCAACGCGGAATGGAGGCTGCATTGGATTGTACGCGCCCAAGTCCTTTTCGCAGAGCTCAGATGTTATGCGATCCACATCTCCATCAAAACACACTGGCTGTATGTATTCGACGTCAAGACTCTGGAAAACAACTTGTCGAAAGGCTCCAAGAAGACGTAAAAAGGAGGAGCGAAGTATGGGATGTGTTTCCAGTATTGCTGTGCAACTCTTTCTAAACTGCGGCATGTCCAGGTCAGTGCCAACATCCAGGAAAAAGTAGTTGCAAAACCCTCCATAGTCGACGGCTTCGGCAACGGCCATCATGGCGTGAACCGAGTCTCCGCCCAACTCAAAGAAGTTATCCGTGGTGCCGATCGATTCTGGTGCGATATGCAACGCCTTGGCCCAGGTGCTGAGGATTGATTTCTGCAACGGAGTCGTCGGGTGCTGCTTAGGGTACGCAGGAGTCATAGTTTCGGCCAGCTGCTGCATGGAGAACTCGGCGCCAATGTGCCGCATTTGTTTCCTGTCAATCTTTCCGGTTGCCGTCATGGGCATACGTTGGGTAGAAAAGCACACAGCGGGCACCATGTAATCCAGGAGATGTTGCCGCAGCTTGTCCTTGATATTTGCAGGAATCGAAATGACAGCCGCCTGCAGCGAACGTGGCCAATGCCGTAATGACGGCTACTCCCCAAGAATACGATGCGAAATCAAACACCCTCTGACCTCTGCCATAGCGGAGAGACGTGCCTTGGTGCATGAAGCTGGAGCACAAGTTTTGATGAGAGATCATGACCCCTCTCGGGACCCCCGTGCTCCCTGATGTGAACAATACACACGCCAGCGCTGCGGAAGAAGTCGGAACAGGACTTGACCTTGGGGCGCCACGCCTGGAAGGGGTGACCAAGCCAGAGTCTACGCAGACGACGTCTTTGGCTAGTCGAAAACTGAGCGGCAAGTTGGCATGGGACGACACAAGCAAGGCTGCTCCTCCCACCTGCTCAACCATGGCCTGTAGTCGACGCTCCGGGAGAGAATGGTCGAGTAGAACGAAGGCATGACCAGCTTTTAGAACGCCAAGAATGGCCACGGACGTCCACATGGACTTCTCGAAGCACAATGGCAGTATTGTATTTTTCTTGGCCCTGATCTTGTCTCCCAGCACCAGCGCCAGAGTCGACGCCGCCTGATTGAGCTCGTTGTACGTCATGTCGCCGTCCCAGGCACATATAGCGGGGGCGTCGGGTTGGTTTTGTGCCTGAGCCTCGATACGCGCGTGCACGCATTCGTCGGCTGTGGATGGAACCTTGTGGTTCCATTTCCATATCTGCTGCAGGTCCCTCGGTGCAACCGGGAAGATGTCATGAATGCTTCGGTTGTTGGTGGTGTCCGAGGCCGTCTTGCTGAGCTGGCCCGTCATGAAAGCGAACTGCTCGAGAACATTACGTCCTATCCAGCTATCCTCTACTCTTGAGATGCCAGGCTGCATCGTTGCCATGGCTCTGCCGTTGGATCCAAGTTCAACCCAGATTGAGGCAGCGGCAGCTGACCCAGGCACCTGTTTTCCCGGACCGTTTGCGGAAGCCGCCGTGTACTTGCGCACGCCATTGTCCTTCGAACCGATGTTTTCCAACATGTATGTGGAGCTCTCGCCTTGATGCCTTGGATGTGTTGTAGAAATATGCCGAGATGTACCAGGTAGAAGAAGCAATTGCGCGAGTTGGGCCTCCACTGCACCGAGAAACTCTTGGAGCCTTGAGCTCGGAGCCATCCGCAGAGCCACAGCTAGCGATGTCCGCGCCAAATTCTTGACATTCGAGATGATATAGGCACTTTCTCCTTGTGTGGAAACGACGAGAGACGAATGTTCCAACCATGTAAATTGGCGGTTGATGATGATCCACGCAGCGCAAACAAGCGTAGAGGGTGCAAAACGTTTCTCTTGACGTCGCGAACTGGGAGTTCTCGTTGCCATCAGATCGGTGCACTCCATATTTGGGCCGAGTTGGTTCCAACGGTTTGGTGTATCTTGCTTTATCAGCTTGACAGCTTGTGACGAAGTCAGACAACCCTTTTGAGATGATTCGGGTCCTTCAGGTTTGTCGAGTGTCTGCCCGGCTATTTCCAGTCATATTGCGGCAGCCGCAATCAGGAACGTGAGGAACAAGGTCGGTATGCGTGGAGTGCCGTATGGGGTTGGGATCTCATACGTGTACAGCTTTGCTGCCGGGTGAGACACTTCAGGCACTAAACTTGCTCCATCCTCGGGCATCAACGCTGCTGCACTACCTCAAAATGATTCCCAAACCATCATCATACACCATCATGATGCATCTTCAACAAGGCAAAACAAGCTTTGCAAAAGACCCCCCATCTTCTCAACTTCAATGGCCAAACCCGCTGGTGCCGAGCCACCTCTCATGTGTCTTTCTCTCTCCGACTTGCAGCGCCACTCTTCGGCCGATGATGCTTGGGTAGCCGTTGATGGTTTTGTCTATAACGTCACACACTACCACAAATACCACCCTGGAGGCGGCCTTCTCTTGGGCAGTGCAGGATGTGATGTCAGTGCCGAGATGCACTTGCTGCACGGCGAAAAGTCTCTGGCCAAGTTGGCATCATTACCGTGTGTCGGAAAGCTGGATTGTGGTTCCTCTACCCAGGAAGTGCTGAGCGGAAAAGATGACGAGGAGGGTATCTATCGTTGCCGTTTCGCCAAGTGGGCTACAAGCGCCTCCCTGCCATGCATCGGCGCAAAGTTGGCTTTCAGTCGAGGCAGCTGGGATCTCTGCCTATGCGCGTTTGAGCTCGGAAATGGGAGAAATGCTGCCACGATAGCTCAGCGACTGAAGGCCGGCCGGGGACGCCAGAAGGTCGAGTGGGGGGAGAACAACCAATTCACCACCTTCATAGCTTTGTTCCCGTCGACGCCCTTGCGGACAGACCTGGAGTTCGAGGCTGACATGATGGCTCAGCTCCGCAGTCTCAGAGAGCTTGACACGGATCCGTGGCCGCAGGATATGCCTACGGATGCCCGACACGAAGACTATTACTTCTCGGTTTTTGGTTTGAGTTACTTTGTCCTGGGTCTGCATCCGACGAGTTGCCGTCCCGGGCGAAGGTTTACGTGCGCAGCGCTCATCTTCAACGCGAAGAGGCAGTTTGATGAACTGCAAAAGTCGTCACAATTCAGCGACATACAATCTGCCGTACGAAAACGCGACACCGCGCTCTCTGGTTCTCCAAACCCATGCGTTGTAGCGGATATACCTGCCATACAGCAGGCGTCGGGATACGACCACACCAGATATGCGACAGACTGGTTCCCAAAACTCTAGAATCAGATTGTGTTACCGGCTGAAGCAAAGAATAGCCAAGATCCGATTTATTTATTTTTAAAGCACTTACTATATTTATTATTGGACCTTATACCCGTCCATTATCTCGGCTAAACTAGGTCCATGCCAACGACTAAGATCCTTGTCCTTTGGGAACGCAAAGCTAGAGGGCCTCTTTTGCCTCCGGCGGCCCTGCTGGGGGCCCTCCTCGCCTTCGGCTCGAGCTCCTATAGCAGTTTTATCTAGTAAGTGGTAAGATAGTAAGAATATCTGACGACGACGTCGAGCAAGACTGCTTTCAGCGGCCTGGAACATGGCTTCTTTCATCTGGACCTGTCTGTCCTCTTCTTCCTTCGCCTTTTGTTCCTTGTTCATCTCGCGTCGACGCCTGCTGCTTTCTCCTGCCTGGATCGTGACATCCTCATACGCCAACTCTCGCTCAAGGCTATCGTTGCTCCTGCGATTGTCGGCCATGGTTTAAGCGTTGAGAAGTGACTGCTGAGAGGTTAGCTCCGTAAAGGCTATCAGCAACGAATCTGTACCTTGGATTTGCACCGCACGCACCTTGACAAATTCGAGATGATCGGTGGATAGACTGGCTTTGCTGCCCTCTATTAACAAGTTCTGTAATGATATTGCAAAGATAGGTATCGATGAAGAAGAATAGGATCACACTCGAGGAGGCGTCGGATCTTGTGGTATGGTGAATATCTGGGCTTGGGTCTACAGTTAGGAGATTCGTGAGTCTTTTATATCTCATGCGGTGATCTTAGGACCTCAAGGCATCCTCTCATCTTGCTGAATCGTATCTGGAGAAGAGATTCAGAGGCTTCAACCAACCCTCTTACTAGCCAGTAGCCAGGTTGTGATCTCCTCGCGGCATCAAAACAGAAAAACATCCATGTAAGTGGCATTGCCGCCATTTTTAACGGGCCAGAAATCCTGTTGCCCGCAACTATTCTCTCAAAGAGACCGATTCTTCAACTCTATGAGAGAACTGTATCTTGGCTGTGCCTACGCAGTACGGTTATTGAGGCCCAGCGTGATGGCTATGGCGGCCATATTCTGTAGCCGCCCCGCTTCGGCGCGGTTAGCCCCAACCGCACTTAAGTCAGCTGGATCGCCAACAAACACCATGGATACAATTCACCGCCCCACGTTCAGAGCGAGGCTCATTTTCTCTCAATCTTCCATTGTACGTGATCTTCGTTGAGCAAAACGTCACTTCTCCAACAAACGCGCCTCGCAATCGCAATGTACGATGGTCAGGAGGAACTCGACAACCTTGTCTGGGACAAGAACGACGAGGATTCCAAGGCAGGGCAGATGCAATTGCGACTGAAGACTTTTTGCCGCAAAGTGGAAGAACTCGCCAAAGAAACATTCGGAAAACCAGCAACGTTGATTTCACCCTTGATCTTCGGCGGCTTCAACATTCTCTACAGGATACGGCTTGAGGGAACATCTCCCGATATCATGGTCCGACTCCCTTGTCCAAGCCTCGTCCAGTTTCCAGATGAGAAAACTGTACAAGAAGCGGCCACGGCTGCCTTGATCGCCAAAGAGACGCAACTGCCTGTTCCTCGACAGCTGGCGTACGACCGGGACTCGACCGTGGGCCCCTTTGTGATCATGGAACGAGTTGAAAATTGCGGCAGCGTGTCAGCGAGGTTGACCAGACCGAGCGAAGACTCTTCGGCGCCTCACGTTCTGGACCCGGCTGTGTCTGAGGCTGCGCTGGAGGCCGTCTGGGGTCAGGTGGCACACTGCCTGCTGCAGCTCTCTAAACTTACTTTCCCTCGGGTTGGATCGTTGGTCGAGACTGGCGAGGGTACTTGTGAGGTGGCCGGCAGGCCGTTGACTCACAATATGACCGATATGATTCGGCTTGCAAATATTCCTCGTGCAATCTTCCCTCCAGAAGGCACGACCTACGAGACGGCCGACGAGTGGTATACGGCGTTGGCAAATATGCACATCGCGCAGCTCATATTCCAGCACAACGACTTGGTCACCTCCGAAGACGACTGTCGAAATAAATACGTGGCCCGCCAAATATTTCGTAGGCTGGCTAGACAAGGCCGGCTTTCTACTTTTGGATTTGCCGAGGATGACTGGTCTGCCCAGACATCTCGGATCCCAAGCCATACGCTCTCCTCAGCCCCGGCTGGCTCGGATTCGTTTCGACTTTGGGGAGACGACTTTCGCGCAGGGAACATCCTCCTCACAGCCTCGGATGAGATTGCTGCCCTTATCGACTGGGAATATACGTATGCTGCGCCTACACAGTTCAGTCTCGACCCGCCATGGTGGCTGCTCCTTGAAACAGCCGAGATGTGGTCAGCCGGCATTGACGACTGGAAAGCAACGTATGAAGTACGCTTAAAAGTATGGCTGTCCGCTATGAAAAGGGCAGAGGATACAATGACAGAACCCACCACCCTTCCAGCGCCGCTGTCTACCTACATGCGAGAGAGTTGGGAGACCGGCCGATTCTTCCTCAGCTACGGGGCTAGGAAAAGTTGGGTGTTCGACACCATGTATTGGAGATTTCTAGACGAGAGATTCTTTGGCAGTCGAGAAAGCGGAGTGACAAAAGATGGTCTTTGGAAGACCAGAGTGCACCTACTGAGCGAAGAGGAGAGGGCAGCCATGGAGCCCTTCGTGAAGAGAAAGATGGCCGAGTCTAAAGAGAGGTGCATTGTCGAATGGGGTCCTGACGAGGCGACACAACGATTCGCCGAGCTCTTGTTCGACTGAGGATCAATTATTCCCAAGCCATACCCAAGAAGATGGGAATTACGGAGTCCTACGACGGTGCTCGATTTGCCTTTTCGAAAACTTCAGAACGGTAACGGTCCCTCAGCCGAACTTGCCCGGATAAGCAACCCGAGTAAAAGCGATAGATGGGTCTTTTAGAAGAGTATTGAGCGAGAGCCATTTGAGTCTTGTTCCATCGCTCATTGGATCTTCGTTAGAGAGAAAATATTGCAAATTTAACTGAATGTGTCTGCGACCACCAACAAGTTCTGCAATGAGATTCTAGGCGTAGAACGGTTAGCACCTATTCAGAGTAATAGTCGAAATACTCACTCAGATCGGATAAATCGTTACTGGAGAGGTTTGCGGACCTTCTGTTTTTATCCATTGGCGGAAACGTATGCTCAGTCCGAGCTGTACCCAGTGCCGGTTATTATCTTGAGCATTTGTTTGTTTCGTTTTCAAAATGAAGTCTTGAGATGGTCCTGTAACTTTAGTTCCGAAGTGGTAGTCGTAGAACCAAGGGTGCGGCTGTTTTAGTTGATCTGAAAAGTAAAGAACCTGGCTTAGCCGCAGGGCTGATCATCAAGCCTCCCAGTGGGACGCTGATTTAGGCTATTTAACATTCGAGATCACATAAGCACTTTCTCCTTTGTGTGGAAATGACGAGAGACGAATGTTCCAACCATGTAACACACTACCACAAATACCACCCTGGAGCGGAAGAACAACAACCAATTCACGACCTTCATAGCTTTGTTCCCGTCGACGCCCCTTGCGGACAGACTTATACCCGTCCATTACCTCGGCTAAATAACGTAAACTGTAACCCTGATTCCTCTTTTAGAAAGGCACCCTTGGTGTTTTATTTTGACTCTGTAACGCCCAAGGAAACGTACACCAGCTCTCCACGGATTGGTGTATTGATCCCCGTCGTATTAGGGTACGAGGAAGCTGCCCAATCCAAATGCAATCCTCGTCGAAAGAGAAGACAGTAAGTTGATCCCCCATAGCGGAACATTCCAAGCTCCTCCCCCTTAATCACCGGTCGTGGCAGATTGTTGCGGAATTTTTCTTTGATTTCGCATGTCGATACGTCAGCCATGCCGACATAGATGGCGGCCATCAACCCAACCGGGCCTTCTGCCTCGATGAGAAATATCGCACGGGTTGCCACCTGCGTGATGTATCTCTGCGCCTTATTCGGCGAAGCTGGATCTGGGCCGTTCGCGTTGGAGAACCCCGTGCTGAGAGGCGCCGAAAAGTACGTTCCGTTGACGACTTCGGAATGTACAACGTGCCCCCCTACCGGCGAGCTCCAGCGATGATACGACGTCGCACTCAGAAAGGCTTGGTATACCGTGCCGCCCGCGAAATGCGCCGCAGCTTGGTGCCCATCGAGCATACGTGAAACCGAATACGGTTGACCCTTGAGCCAGAATCGATCGACCTCTTTCACCTCGCTCTGGAGAGCACAAGGCGTGGCCTCGCACGAGTTGACTACCCAGCTCGGGTCATTTCCGTGTGCCACGGGGCGCATTTCATCAATGGCCTTGAACTCTCTGACAAAGAAATCGTCCCAGGATTTGAAGCCCCAGTGTACCGGGTCACTTTGTGGATCGCACTTGAAGAGCTCCTCAAACTTGAGCCGACGTTGATCGGTAATGTTGGTGTCATTCTCAATAACACCCAGGGCTTCTTCGCTCAGCCACCCCCCTTCTGCTGTCGTGACGACTGCAAGTGACCGTTCGGTGGCAAGGATATTCTCTCTCCAAGCATCGAGAATGGTCTTCAGATGCTGATTGACTTGAGGGTGCAGAAAGAAAACATACCCGCTCTCGGTCCCCATGGGCCAGTTCAAGACGGCATTGAATGGGAAGCCCAAGAGGCCACGATGATATTCATCCTTGCTCCATCTAGGACCAACCCCGTTCAATATGCCAGCGAAGTGCTCCAGCATATGCTGGTAGTCTCGCGCCTGTTCATTGCCCACGGGGTCCTGTAGATAAGGATCTAGCCTGGGAACTTCATTGAACATGGATGACGCCAATCTTTTCAGTTCAGGGTTGGTTTCGATCAGGTTCGCGAGTTGCGTGACGGGTTCGGGCCAGCTAGATTCCTGTCCGGGGAGTGCAGTTCCGCCATGGACCTTTTGGGCAAGATTCCTGTTTGCATGAGTCGACGGTGTCGACTTGGCAGGTTCTCTGGCGCTGATCTTGTGTGCCTCACAGCATTTTTCAGGCCCAAAAGTCCCATCTGGCATGTCAACGGGGATATGCGGCATCTGAACTAGTCAAGAAACAGATTCTGAATAAAGTAAGTGGAAAAGACACGCTTAATTCCGTTTCTCGGTGATCTTATGTCCCCGTCTGCGTCTTTCGACGCAGGCAAAAGCAGCTCACAACCACGCCGCCTTGCCGCAAGCAGGACACGGAGTCGTAGAACCAAGGGGATGACGACTGTCTTAGTTGATCTGAAAAGTAAAGAACTTGGCCTGCCAATAGCTTTTAGCCAAATTTACCGTCAGGACTTGTTGAGTGAGAGATCTAGTCTAACCTCTTTCATGCAGTCCTTGGCCGCATGAATGCAGCCGAGAGGTGTGGAATAGTCCAGTCCAATAGGAGCACCAAAAACAACACCATAACAAGGTCGAGACTGAGACAATGCGCGGTTTACGAAGTCTAGCCGCTTTGGATAGAAAATTGGTGCTCGAGTGACGCAGAGTATGTCATTATCGTTCAGGATCAGCACATTTGTCCTACACAACTGCACTGCACCACTAGGCCGAATACAATGGGCACATAGCCGTTCTCTTTCTGTCAATAATCGGACGGTCCCGGTAGCGTACTGCCGATCTGCAGAATGCTCGTCATACATCTAAACCTTTTCGCCCCGATTAGTCCGCCGACATACGTCCTAACCCAAGTCATGTCTCACAGCAGCCGACCAACTAGAAGTCGGATATTAACCGTTGTTGTTATGCCTCAGATCTGCACTTGGAAGACATTAAACTCCCCCCACTGCGTTGAAAAGAGCCGATTAGCGGCCCCTCCCCGACACTATCTGCGTCCCCCCCCCCCATCCTTGGCGACGCACGAAGCTCTCCTTGCCGAATGAGAGCCAAGAGGACATCACTTTTTCCGCGGCCCTCTGGCCTATCCAACCACGAGAAAACCGACATGCTTCAAACTGGAGCCCTTACGGAGACATCCGGCTCGAATAGGACACTTCTGACGAGCCGATCGTCTCCTAAGGCAAGGCGATGTACTTGCAGCTCCGCGCCACATGTCTACGTCATGCGATATGTAGGCCTCGAAAATACATACATAAATAGGTCTGTCCCTAGACTTGATTCTAAAATCTCTTTCTTCATCATCACCTACTCGCTCAAAGTGACATCTACAATCCGCTTCAGTCTTTAGAAGAACTCTTGCTCCACGTGGCACGACCAAACATGGCACAACCCAACATGACCGAACGAAAGGTTAGTAAAAGACTACTTGCTAGGCATCTGGAATTGATTGGCGAGGAACATGTACTGACATCTGTGCAAGCGAATTTGTTACACGTTCGCCGGGATCCAGGAGTACCAACAGGCCGAAAGCCAAGTGAACGAGTGAGTTTCTTGGGGTCCAAATACCACCATTCACTGACCCGGGAATGCGGTAGATTGGTGAGGGAGGATTGCGGCGAGGAGCATTGGATTGTGAACTTGGCGCTACCGCCCACCGCTTATCCTCCGTAAGTGTCGGGCTCTCATATATTTCATTGATTTGTGCACTGTGGCTCGCTAACCGGACTCAGAGCCATGTCTACGGGTGCCATCGAAAAACTGAGACAACTCAAAGGTGTGATTGTTTATGACATCCCGGAGGATTAAAAACAATATTTGTACAGCCTCACACGCCACAATATTCTAGTCTGGTTGGTGGTAGGATATATCAAGAGAATTCGCAAATTTGAATTAATCGCTTCCTTTTCACTTGTGGCCATACAGATTGACAAGTTCTGGACCGCCAATTCAGAGAGTGAACCAGACCGTGTGATTCTTGTGGGCAGCTCAATCTCCCATATTGCTCAGAATTAATAGTAAATATTGAACATGCATTTGATGGAGGATGGGACAGGCAGGAAATTCTGTTGCGTGTTGCCACTATAAATTATCGCCCAACGAGCCTCTTTCCGGCTTTGAAGACGGTCGTCGGGCATTCTGCATGGATTGAGGCGGAACCTCGAGGGCCAAGTATTCGAAGACCTTGACCGCAGGGAACGGTGGCCCGGATCTAATAATAGAGACTTTCACCAAAGCAGAGTCTCGGAGCTCCCGGCCTCTCGCGATTCGGCTCTTGCGCGCCCACCGAAGTCGAGTGCGAAATGCTAGCCTTGGCGCTATTTTCTTATGCTGACAATTACCGTCCACGGACGGACACGGACGGACGGCATTCCTTCGCCAGTACCCCAGAGCCGATTAATAAAACGCCCCCCATCCCCCTCATTTCACGTTGTTGTTGTTGTTGTTGTTGTTGTTGTTGTCGTATTTGGTCATCACCAGAAACTACTTCATCATGCCTTTGCTAGGCAAGATCTTTCTTACCATCGACGCCCTCGGCTTGCTCCTTGGTGCTCCGATCGCAGACATGAATGAAACGCACCAGTACAACCCTCGGTGGCCTCCCCATGCAAAGTGAGCGCGATGCGATTTGGGGTCCAGGGAACGTGGAGGAAATACGGGCTGACTTCATTCGACGACGCAGGTTCCACAACGGTCAGACCATCTCCATCTCCGTGATGCTTGGCCTCGTCACTCTGTACTACACTTGGCGCCCCGTCCACGGCCTCAGGAGACAGGATTCGCTCACGACGGCCATGATCTGTGGATCTCTGTACTGGCTTGCCGGCCTGTGTGCGATCCTGTTTCCCGAGGCCGAAGGGCTGGACCCGGAGTTTGGCGGGCCTGGCTTCCCGCAGGCGAACATCTTCACTGCATTCATGGCCTTTGGTATGGTGGGCTGGTTTTGCGATCGCCAAGGCCTTTGAGAATGCGTTCTATGGACTTTCTAGGGACTTTCTAGGGACTTTCTAGGGACCTTACTGAAGTCGGTTTGACGGTCACTGCTAGTGACTGATTCATATACAATGGAGATCACAAAAATATATTTCCGTCGACCTCGCTGGGATTGAACACGGGTGTTCTCCAGACGCTCAGGCTTTTCTTAGTGTAGGAGACTAGCTGCCGAAAAGATTCAGATCAGGACACCATAGCGCATTTCTTACATATACTCATCAATTTGAACCCTCTCGTGTTGTATTTTCCCGAATTTGATATGCAGAGCTGAGTGTGTCTCAGTCATTCATTTGCCTTACCAATCTGCCTTGAAAAAACTGCTGCCTCAGGCATACTCACGTCTCCCAATATGAGGCTCGATATGCGGGGATCACGGAACTTCCAACCTTCCTTGCTATGGATCCGCTTTCGATTGCCTCGGGCGCGGCAGGGCTTGCGACTGGCTGTGCCGTCATCGTTCAAACTCTATACAACTGGATAGACGACACTGTCGACGTGGACGAGAATGTTTCCGGCCTGTGTGAAGAGGTTACGGCGCTGTCCCGTGTGTTGGAATCTGTCAGCAATGCCTCAGTCCAGGCTCCACGCCTTGTCGTCGCCGAGATCGATCCCGACAATAGCCTTTGGGCGACGGTGACGGATACCCTTGGCGACATCAGAGGCACCCTGGACAAGCTCAACCAGCTACTGGCCGAGGTCCAAAAGAGCACCGTTTTTAGTCGTGGATTTTTCAGAAAGCCCACCAAGAACATCAGACTCGCCTTGAGAACGAAGGATATAACCGTATACAAAGACAGGATAAAGTCTTATAACGCGGCTATGAGCAGTGCGTTGCAGATGATTAATGTGTAGGTCCTCTGCTCACACGCTCATCCCTTGGCACTGATTATTTACACATCTAGCTGCCTACTGATTCACAGCAACTCATCTCAGGAGTCCATGTTCCAGGTTCTTTCCGGCCTGAAATCCCAAGTCAGACGAGTTGAGTATGCTCTGCGAGTGAGGGACCTTCCAGGAACCTCCTCCGCTCCGGCAACAGAGGAGGACAACCGCATATCGCGCAATCTGCGTCAATTCGTCCGGGTGGCCGAGAACTTCCATTCTAGCGCCAGCACCATCGTCGGAGATGGACCTCGGTCAACTGTATGGGGGGGTAGCGTTCGAGGAAATCCTTTGACCGAGGAACAAGTCTCAAACATCGAGGGGTGGATACCTCCCCCGGTCTCAGAAGAAGAAGAGTTCCTCAGTACGAATTCTGCTCCCGAGGCTCCTCCTACCGAATATGATCATCAATTCGATTCTGATGACGACATTGACAAGAATCTTTCCAAGAGGCTCGAAGAGCTGGCCATCGAAAGCCAGAAAAACTCGGACCATTCCAAGACTGAGAGTTTCTACCGGAGGGCCATCGAACGCGGACAAGCCAGCAACAGACCGCATCAAGAAATCGAAGCCATGCGGACGCGTCTTGCCTACGCGTGCATGCGCCAGGAAAAGTGGACAGAAGTCGATTCGATCGTTGTTGCGCTGGCATTTGAGAAGAAGACGAAAGACATCCTGGTATATCACGCTATGCATGCCCTCGCGCTAGTGCACCTGAAAGACTTAAAATTCGGAGAGGCAGAAAGATATTGTAAGCGCGCTCTATGGGGGAAGAGAAAGGTCCTCGGGAAGACGCATCCCTCGTGTTGGGATACCTTGGCCTTGCTGGCGTCTATATGTACTGCGAGAGACGACGTGGCAGAAGCGGAAGCTCACCGGAGCTTCATACCACCCACCTTCCAAATCGTCGAGGACAGCAACGCTCTGGCTTACCTGAATCGATCCGTCATTGAGGAGCCGGACGCTGGGACGTCACTGAGTCCCAGTAAAGACGAACCGCCAATTCAGACAGCTACTCCTTCGCCCAGAACGTCACACCACGGCCCATCCTACGTGATCCGGAAGCCCTTGCAACCATGGTCGGCGGCGGCAACACGTCCAACAGGCAACAAAATTCCACCGCGGGTGCGCTTCATCGTTGGGGTTCACTACGGCACAACACATACAGCTGTTCGATTCGTTTTCGATAACGGTATAGCAATCATAGATCATATCATACACATGTGGCCCGGTACTAACAATCCTAATTCTACGGTAATTTTTTGCTCATCCTCATTTCTACATACGAAAAGACCTAACTTCTCAAAGGTTCCTACTGTTCTATATTACGACCAGCATCAAGCGGTCGTTGGGTGGGGATACGATCTCGCCGACGCCGTTGCTCCTACTGGATACCCGAAACCCGGGGTACAAAAAGTAGAGTGGTTTAAACTACAGTTGCTTCTCGAAAGCCCGTACAAGGACCCTCTCTCGCTCCCGGCTCTGCCTCCTGGTAAAAACGCTACAGATGTCTCTGCAGACTATCTCCTCAAACTTCGGAAGGCCATTTATGATAGGTTGGAGAAAGACTTCGGGGAGTTGTTTTTGCGAGAGGAAGGGAACATCAAATGGTGTTTTCCAGTGCCTACTGTGTGGGACGCCGATGAAAAATCCGCCTTTCGAACAGCCATCTGCCAAGCCGGCTACGTTCAAGACGAAACTGACCAGCGTCTCTTACTTGTGGCAGAACCCAAAGCTGCAGCCCTCTCCTACTCAGACTCAGGCCTGCTTGAGCTCCATAGCGGGGACGCAGTCCTCATGGTGGATTGCAATGGGGGCACGGTGGATTTGATAGCTTATGAGGCAAAAACGGAGAGCCCTTTGACGTTCAGGGAGCTCACCGCATCGTCGGGAGATTCCTGCGGGTAAGTTGCTTTACTCCTTCCCACCCGCCGTTGCTGAAGTGTTTGTAGCTCCATGGCTTTGAACCGCAATTTCAGCAATCTTGTGCGAGCTAAAATTCGCTCAATGGATCTTCCAGATAGCTCTAGGTTAGCCCCTCGTATATACGCCAAAGCTATCCTGGATTTCGAGAATCGGATCAAGAGCGAATTTCTCAACAGCGGTAAAAAATGGGCTGTTGATCTCGGCATTGAAGCCGATTTCCCGGAAGCGGATATAGAAGAGGGATACATGGTGCTCACGAACGAGGAAATCTTATCCTGCTTCAGTCCCGTGATTGGGCGTATCTTGGAGCTGATCAAAGATCAAATCGAGGCCGTGAACGCACGCCACAAGACTCTACAGGTAGGAGCCATGAACCATCTCCTCCCGGTAACGATGCTAACAAACTATGACAAATATAGAACATCATCCTCACTGGCAAGTTTGGTGCCTTTGAATATTTGTTTGAGCAAATGAAGCTACACCTCCCTCCTCACCTACAACCTAAAGTAGTCCTGCCTATGGATCCGGACCAGGTGACTGTCCGAGGGGCCCTCATGGCCGCTTTGCAACACTGACCACGCTAAATAAGGGACTTTGACGGTACCAACTATTCGTGCTTCAATATGATTAGACGAGAATCCCCACCCTCGACTGTGGGTGAGAAGGGTCATGCCAGTCTCAATCTATGGTACTATCAAAGCCAAACAATGGGTCTAAGAAGGCAAACGAATTTGACCCCTGAAAGCCCATTTGCAAATCGTTGTTGGAGCCAAACACCGAGTTGACTCTATTGACGTCGTCAATGTTCATTGGGGTCGGGTGGAAAAGCCCTTGGGAGACGAACTTTTCACCTCCTTGTTGGCCGGTTGGAAATTGCTCCGACTGGCCCGCAGTATAATCAAAGCTCTTGATTATCTCGTCCATATCAAAGTCCGTCAAGATTGAATCAAAGTCGATCTGATAGTCTTGTGACGGGAGGGGGTTTCGGGTCAGATCATTCTGAGGTTCGATTTGAGGAAAGTTTTGACTTCGAGGAGGCTCGCCTACTCCACCTTGTGCGTCCATGCTTTCGGATTCCGGTTCGTCTAGATGCTTGGGATTCGGGACGTAGTCAACGTCCACGCCGAGACGATTCATCAGCCTTGCCAGAATCTCCATGGTGCGTCGCGGCCCGTGGCATTTGACTCGGTGGGCGGCTAGGATGTCCAAGCAGTTGCGAAGGCACTTGTGTGCTTGGGAGCTGGATCCTCGTTGAGCGGCTATGCGGACGTGTATAGTTGCGCTGACGTAGACGGCATAAGATACGAAATACGGTACCGTCTTGATGCAAAAGTGCTTTCGGTAGAGCTGGAGGATTCGATGGATCTCTATAGCGGCATTTGCGCATGTGCTGAATGCTTCTTCTGCTGCTACCTCTGAAGCTGATTGGAGGTGACCGTCGGAAACGAACGGACGGTGGAGCAGGATGATGAGGGAATGATACATTGATCTTGAGTGTCATTAGCTTTATACTTGAGGGCACAACTGAGGACTTACAATAGGGAAAGCGTATGTGGAAGAACAGCCGAGGCGCTTGGATTATCCAGCCGTATCAATAAGTGCTGAGGCAACGAAGCATGCCACTGCTTCAACTCATCGTAGAGAATGTGTGAAATGCGAAGTAAACCAGCTGGATCCCGAGAAAAACTGGTTTCGGCATATAGGTTGTAGAGCACCCGGTCCATGATGATGCTCAGTTTGCCAAGCTGCTGAAAAGTAGAGACGCTATAGCTGGGACAATCCAGCTGAGAAGGCGTCGCCGAGTACGTAAGCGTGTGGAATAACTCTAGTTCTTCATACTCGTCGAGAAAGGTCATTGGTACCAGTTGATCGACTTCTCGCAATCGCGCCGGGCGGCCCTGATATATGGACTGAACCTTGTCCAAGACTGTTCCCACACGGTTAGTCTCTTCCTTTGTTGGCGAACATGTTACATACTGAATGCTGCCCAGAACACCCTGCGGTGTACTTCCAAGTGCTCTGGTGACAGATTTTGCGTCCTTCCCGTTGTTGGACCCTCAGCGTGCATTCCAAGGTCAATCATCATGTTGACGGCGATTCCCATATAATGCCAGGACAGACTTCTTTCGTCGCACCAGGAGAACAAAGCATCCGCCGTCACGAGAAGGGCCTGTATCGTCGTAATCTTGCTCGTAAACAGCGTGCGCGAGCCGGAAGCGTGAAGCTTCTCGTCTAACTTGCGCCGAAACGGACGTCCAGACGCTACATTATCGCCGCCATTGCATCCCTCATCCGAAGTGCTCAGGTATTTCGAGGCGGCGAATAAGATGGCGCTGAGCAGCAGTTTGGAGAAGTAAGGGCCGTCGCAGGCCATGTCTCGCATGAAGAGCGAACGATAAACGATGGAACCTGAATAGTGTTGGCGGTTCCAGAAGATTGACAACAGGCTCATTCCGAGTTCGGGGTCAGTGCCATCGAAGTCGAGCTTCCCGCTCTTGAAGTTGATGGCCTCAAATTGGCCTATGAAAAGCATGATTAGTTTTTATAGTACTAGAAGAAGGATAGGAGGAGTGCTGTCTGTTGACCTACGTTGTCTTGTGGTATCTGCTATCAGTTGGTTTTTGACGTTGAGGTCGGCGGCACTGTTAGGAGATGGAGTATGGGGATTGCCGTCTCCTGAAGGTCCTGTTTCGAACACCACACTCGACGGGCCATGGAAGTGGTTTCGAGAACGTCCATCTCTATACTGATCCTGAACATTCGGACTATCCGAAGACAACGAGGATCTGGGGTCCCGTGCTGGCGGTGGCGGCTTGTCACTCCCCACGGTAATGGCCGAGGGAAAGTCTAGGCCATCTCGACCAATAGACGAATGCGTCAACGAATGCGTCGACGAATGCTGAACCACTTGCTCTGTATTTGGAGTTTGCGCATTGTCCCCTTGCAGCCCCTGTGTCTGCAATGACCTGCGAAGCTCTGCGTTTTCTTGTTCCAAGCGTTTGATACGGGCATTCGAGGGCCTTTGCAAGGTGAGTAATGAGTTACTAATACGAGAAGCAAGCTGGATAACTCACCTCGCTTGTTTGATCCGCTGAGAATAAGTACAATCCACAGCACGAAATTTGCAGTTTTCACACTGTGGCTTCGCATTATCGCATCCGAGCTAAACGGCGTCAGCACTTGGTTAGGGCAAAGGGTTGATGCCGTGGCTGGTTGGTTGGTACCTTTCTCCGTCGGCAAAAGTCGCAAGCCACCGAGCTCCGCTGCCTTGATCCGCGAGCCGAGACATGAGCCGATGGTTCGGTCGGCATCTTCCTTAGCCTGGACGGAGTTGGAGGACATGGAATAGGACAGTCCTCCCTGAAGCTGAGGGATCGAAATGCTCCGGCTGTCAGACGGAAGATTGTCGTTTCGTAGCGGGGGCCCGTTTTCTGCCGCTAGCGGATCATCTTGTTCCGCTCATTTCTGCTGACAAAGTACGCGATGATTAATGCCGAATACAGGCTGGATGTAACCATGGGCTTCAACAATTTCCGCCTGGCGAAGGGGTTCTCCATGGAATGCTCATCTGCTTCAATTTGAAACATTTGCGACTACTGCAAGCTTTGCTTACGTTATAGATCCAGAGTTTTATTCACGTCCAAAGGTGTAAGGAGAGGAGATGATTAAGCGCAGTTGTGAGAAGATGAAGATCGCGTAGAAGCCTGTAGCTCTAGCTTTGCTTATTCTGATGAAGGCCGCTAACGTTCGCTACCACAGTTACCCGCCATGACTCTAAGATGATGAACAGCAACTAGCTATTTTTGCCAATTCTACCGCTTACAATAAAGGCCGCTACCGTAGGCAAAGTCCCGGCAAGGCGCCCAGACGGTTCACGGTAGACGCCGTCTACCCGCGCGGGTAACAATCAAAGTTCCTCTATAACACAAGACTAAAAAAAACATTTAAAAGAGAAATAAAATTGATCTCGAGCCGAAGGCGAGGAGGGCCCCCGGCAGGGCCGCCGGAGGCAAAAGATGTCTTCAGTTGCTGGCATAGGACCTACGTTTACGTGGATTCATATCTATAGGATCAACCGAGACAATCGTGCTTGAAAAAAAAGGTTACAAGGGAATGACATGAAACGAGAACAGTCGAACTAAAATCTGATTCAATTGCTTCCCAACCAATGGATTTTGAATTGAGCTATACTACCCTAACGGACTGAAGCCTCCGCTTTCAGCCATAGCTCACCCACGCCTCTTTCGTGCACCGAGTTCGACGCTTACTTCTGAACCTCGAGCGTTTGATGCAACCAAGCGAAAAGAACTCTTGCCAATTCCTGATTAGCTCCAGACTGGCAGTGGTAGCCTGCCGTACCGCTGAAGCGATGCAACGTAGCCAGGTCACCGAGACCGTCCTTGACCTTCTGCGGCTGTCCCCTGAAGAAATTCTCGTACTCGGCGTCGGCAATCCACACTGGCATTTTGATCTTGTGGATCACGTCTTTGAGGGTGAATTGCCGGGTTGCGGTGAGGAAATCGAAGGGTGACTTGGTCATGAACGACCAGAGACCTTGCTGGACTCCCCACCGGAGCGAAGACGGTGACTTGGGGTTGTTGCTCAGCCCCAAAACTATCTCATCATAGGCCGCCTTGTTCCCAGAGTTTAAGAGTTCCAAGAGTTCTGCGGCCTTTGGGTTGGAGAGAGCATCGGTAAAGGACTCGAACGTGTCGAACACGCCCCCATCCAACAGCACGGCCGAGAGGCGAGGTTCGAAAGCCGCAGCGCGGGCCGCCAGGTACCCTCCGAACGAGAAGCCAAACAGCGCGAGCCGGTCAGGATCAACGACGTTGGCCTTTTCGGAAAGAAGATGGTCCACTACCGGAGTAACGACTCGCTCCCAGTCGTAGATGAAGCCGAGATTCTGGCGCCGCCGCACGGTGGGTTGTCCGGGGCCCTCGTAGGTCATCACGTTCCAGCCACGGTCCAGGGCGGGCACAACGAGGGTGTGGAACAAGTCTTCCTGCGCGCCGTCGTAGCCGTTGCCGAGGATGAGGGTCGGACGCTTCTCGCTGTCCGAACCGGAGGCGGCGTACCAGATTGCCTCTACGGTAAAGGTATCCGCCGGAATCTGGAGACGTCTGCCGGGAACCGCCAGAGCGGCCATGCCCTTGTCAAAGGCCGCCAGCTGCTCTTCCCACAGTTCTCCGATCAGAGGGTTGTTCCAGTCGCCGTGTAGGAAGAAATCGGCCCGGCGAAAGTACGTGGCCGCCGAGAACCAGGTATCCCTGACGTTGACGGGGTCATACGCATACTCTGGGTTCTCCGCCTGGGCTTTGGTGTCGAGGGCGAGACGGTGCATGGCGTTGGTGAGGCTGGCAAAGTCGCCAGGGATGACGTCCTTGGCCACCCCGAGAACGGGTCCTACATCAGAACCTCCGTATATCGCCTCGCCCAGAGCGACGAGAAGCTCAAAGTGGAACGATTCGTCGGGGCTGAGAAGGAGTACCGGATGCTCGTCTTGGCTGGCCTTTGAGGCGTGGCCCGAGGAAGCAGGAGTATCAGAGTGGTCCATAGTGGAACGTGAGATGAGGGGCAGTCGAGAAGTGTTGCTGTGGATGGATTGAATGATTGAATGAGCAGGTTGTTGTAGCGCTTGGATCTGGGAGAAATGCTGAGGGTTTATATACCTTTGAGCATCGTTGCTTCTCACGAACTTGAATGAAAGCATGTAATCATCCTCAATTGCCAGCTATCGCGCTGACGGATCCACCCCTGACAATACATGGGAAGCCCTGCTGCCCTATGCTTGGAAGAGTAGTTGTTTTGCGACTCGGCAGTTCCACCGCGGCACAGCATCGCCAAGTGGAGACGTGGCGTGCCTATCCAGTCGTCAATGGAACCCTAGTCTCAACACTAAGAAGCGCGGATAGTCGCACTCGCAATCGCACTCGTTCGCAGTCCAGGGATTGCGGTTATCTCGGGCGTTTCAAGGCTGACGATATTTTCGGTTCAAGCGCTGTTGCCGCTTGGACCTGCGTGCGGGATTTATGAGAAACTACGAGAAGGATGAGGAATCAAGTTCGAAGTGCATTCGGTAATGAATAGGTCAAAGCGGCTATCCATCATACCATTCGTTATTCGTCGCGTCTTCCGAGTAGCATCTTTCGGCGTTCTTCCTTCTCAACATGTCGCCACGCCCAATATCGAGGCGCGCATCGTTGGGAGTCATTGGGCAACTGTCAGGTATGCCTTCAGCTGCTAAAGTCATACCACTAGTCTGCATAGCCTTTGGTGCAGCGGCGTGACCCCGACTCGCCTCAAGAAACTGCCGAGAATGGTAAAGAGTCAAGGTGTCGACGAAGTGTTGTTCTTCCACTCTTTGAGGACAACTGAGAATCCTGCTTCCACTGCCAAACGTCAAAGCAGAGCTTAACCTGACCGGTATCTTGATCGGACAGGTGTACCATATGACTCTCCTCGACTCTTGTTGCATATTCAATCCTTGAAGCCCCATGCTAGCCGACCATAGAAGTCGTGAGTAGCGGCGAGGGCGACCAGAAACAGCTCCAGATGACTCGCGCATCTCACCTACCAAACAATTTTGTCGACACCCACTTCCCCGCCCTAATACTGGGCTGGTCAAGCCACTTCATACTATAATGGGCAAAGTACATGTTGACAGGGAAAATCACCGCTTGGGAGATTAGAAACTTGGTCGTCAGGCCGCGGGGTCCTATGTCTGGCATGGCGAGGACGTTGTCGAAGATGCTGACCTGGTCGAATTCGGGCCTCCTGTGACCGAAGAGTCTGTACACTCTGTCGCCTACAATCCACAGAAATGGCAGATGTGTCAGGTACAGGCAGAAACTGACTTTGCCCAGGTACTTGAGGGAATTAAGCCGCTGTTGGACCCAGCGGATGCGCAACACGCCGTAGATGACCATGACGGCGCCGATGGTATTCCAGAACCGCCAGTACTCTTTCGCCTTGTAGTTTGGGGGAATGAACATGGTCAAGAGATACCAGCCATAGACGCTGGAGGAATGTTCCGGGTCCCGATCGCCGTTGACTTGCGAGAGGAGGTACCACCCGGAGAAGAAGATGAGGTGGAAGATTATCGTGCGGGTACGCTCAGGCAGACGCTTTAGAAGTGGTTGATCAAGTCCTTCGAGATCGTTCAAAGATAGTAGGAGGCCGAAAATGAAGCACGCCATGGCCCAGGAACCGATGAAAAATAGCAGCATGCTGAGGATGATGTAGGTGAGGAATTGGGTCCGCCGGGGAAGGGGAGTGATAATAGCGAGGATTCCAAAGACGAGAAGGGAGCCCTTGAGTTCGTATGACATGGTCCAGACCGGCGGGTTGTAAGGGAACCATTTCGACTGCGGGCCATGCTCGACGAACGGGTTCAGGGCCTGAGGCAATTCAACAAGGAAGTTCCATAGCTCAGCGAAGATGTTCGATTGCGCCGGAGGCCAGCTCAAGAGGGGCCGTATAGGAAGCTGCAAGGCGAAAACCATCGACAACGAAACGCCAATCGTCGGGATGAAGAGACGCAACGGCCTCCGGACAGTCGCAGAGAGCAGATACCGCCGCGGGTTCTCGCCGTCACGCAGCATTCGCAACGAGGATCTGCTCAGCACATAGCCCGACAAGACGAAGAACATGGCGACGGCGGCGCTGCCGCCGGTCCAGAAGACCCTCACGAAGGGCAACGTGACAAAGTAGCGCGATGCGTCCTGGTAGCCGAAGCCGTTCTGGATCTCGTCCTGCGGGCCGTAGAACCACGAGGCGTGGTGGTACCAGTACACCATGAACGCGGCGAGTCCACGCAGGCCGTCGAGATACGCTATCGCTTTGCCTGGCGCGAGCTTCTGCCCGAGCCGGTCTGGAGCGGTGGTGTTCTCCCCATCGAGGTCCGTAGATCCAGGTGCCAGGTTGTCATTTACCACGCCGGCCTCGAGGTCGGCCAGTTTCATGGCGTCCTCTGCTGAGCCATTCATCTTAGCCAATGGATATCATGAGATTGTACAAGAAAGATTGCGTCGGAATGCAGAGCGCAATTGTCAATGAGGTGTGGAGTGTTGTCTTTCCTTTGGAGCGTCGCTGTTTCGAAAATGAGGATCCGCGTTCGTTGGCACGTGCAACGCGCGGCGGAATGGACCGAGGCTGCGGATCATCAATGCAGATCCTGACCTCAGCAGATTAGAGTTATCAAAACTGCAAAGGTCCACTGATTGTACTGCTGTTATCTAAAAATTTGTGATTGCTTTATGGTGTATCAAAATGAGACGAAATACCAATTGACGATAAGAGAGAGCCCCCTCATCGACCTTGGCTGAAGAAACCATCAACGTGTCCCATGTTAGAACCCCTGTAATCAAACGCAATATTA